>SNQJ01S0024757.1:95675-115940 GCA_010110895.2 Picea sitchensis | reverse complement strand
TGAGGAGGATCCAAGAAGTTGTTAAGATGAGGTGAGGAGTGGAATGGACTGAGAGGACCAGAGGAGAAAAAGAGACGAGAGATATGCAAGAAGAGTTGATATGAGAGAGAAGGTTGAGCAAAGGATTGTATAAGAGTTTTTCAAGGGTGCACAACAAGGTGTTAGGCCCATAATGAAGAGGAAACTCACACCACATAGTGGTGAGAGAGATGATGTTGTGCCAAAGTGGAGCGCAAGCGAGGACATGCCTACAAAGAGGCTTGGAATTAAAGATACCAGTAGTGACAGTAGTGGTAGTGAGGGCCTAGGTGATGAATCCCATACCCTTTGGTTTTCGCGGTATGTTGCAAATTTAAGAGAGTCGAGAGTGCCCAGATATGGTGTGCGGGCAAAAATATGTGGTGCGTAGAGGGAATCTAAGGAGGAAATGTAGCATGGTTATAAACTAGCAAAAACAGATGTCATGTAACTCCATGAGGTGCCAATATTAATATAATGTGGTACTTAGCATAGTGGTAGTACACTGAGAAAGAGAGAGACTAGAACACAAAGTGGCAGCGTACTGAGTAGAGAAAGAGATCCTGCAAGGTGGCAGTGCATAGATCATACTGAGAGATGAGGTGTGCAATGTCAGTTTGTGGATCGACCCGAAGGTATGCCCACACAATTTTGGTGCACGGTTGGGTCCGAAAGAAATGGTGCAGATCATTGGTGCACCAAAAGAGATGGAATATGAAGGCCCACCTAGTGGTGGGGGAGATGAGTTGGTATTTTTGGATGGTCTTACACGGCTGGAAATTGATATCTCCTTGGGTCAACTCATGGGAATTTTCAGAAGAAGATGGTCCTATCCCCCTTTTGTACCTCCCCCCTCGTGCATTTTTAATCAGGAAGAAACCATAGTAGATAGAAGAGAGATTGAATTTGAAGAAAGAGAAGAAGAAGAAAGAAGTGAAAATGAAATTGAAGAGGAAGGTGAAGTCAACAATACTTTACCCCGACCGATAGTGGTGTTGAAAGATTCCATAAATAATAGTCAGAGAATCGAAACTACTAATAGTTCCAATATGGTGAATCAAGACAGTACACTGCAGTTTCCTATATTCCATGGAATGGGAAAAGACGATGCATAACAACACTCGTTCACTTGTGAAGAAATATGGTTTGTGAAGAGGGTTATAGATGACGCAGTGAAGATCACATTATTGGAGACTACATTTAGGGATGGAGCCTTGAGATGGTACATGAAATACAAGGCCACTACACTAGAGAGATAGGAAACGTCCCTGGCTGAGCTCAAGCAGGATTTGCTTTGGTAATTTCAGAAGCCAAAGTATGAGTCCCAATGTATAATGGAGATCAAAGAAATCAAACAACAGGAAGGAGAGTCTGTCTGGGATTATGACCAACGGTTTAAGATTTTGTTGGATAGGATGATGTTCCAGATCCAGGACATGCAACACAGAGAATGATTCATTGTCGGGTTTCTCCCCCATATATGAGTCCTACTCACCCAACAAAAGGTGACGACTCAAGCTGACGAGTCAAAATCGCGATGCAATTGAAAGTTACACTAGGAGGTGCAAAAACATCGGCTGGGTTGGTGCAGGTGCAGTTGCAACTGGCCAACCTAACAATCTAGTTGCAAGATATGGTCAATGATAAAGTTGTTCACAAGAACGTATGGTGCACTTCTTTCCGGTTGGAGGGGCATCGTCGAGACAAGTGTCCATTCCTTCCAAATTATATGGCGACAGGTTTGTCGAGTCCATCCAGACAATCCGAATGGTGTGAGATCTACAGACAGTGGGGACATGGGAAATCCTTCTATCCCACATTACATAAGTATCAAATGACGACTCACACCCCCTTCTGTGAATTTTGTAAATACATTGGTCGTGATGTCAATAGTTGTCACTCCATCCAATTGATGCAAGATAACACCAGGGAATCCTTTTGGGTGCAAGAGAAAAATAGTGGTGAGTGCGGTGGTATAGACAAGGGAGGATATAAAGCAGGACCTCAAGGTGGATATGGGCATGATCGTGGTCGTGGATATGGTGGTGGAGGCGGTAGACCCCCCACATGTTTAAATTGTGGTTAAATTGGTCATGTATCATTGTTTTGTACTAAGCTATGCATGCTCTGAGACTATTTTAATAATCATAAACATGCTACAGAAGATTGTCTTGACTTGTTGAAGAAGTGGGAAGATGAGAATACCAACTGTAACAGGGTGCATGTTGAGTCATGCAAGAATAAAAAGAAGAGAGGGGAAACAGTCGTCTGAGTTGTAACCCACAGAGGGGCCAAGATAGGAGGAGACTTTGAGCATGGTTAAGGCCCAGGCCAACAACCGAACGAGAAGATCAGTAAGGCACCCCACCCCCTCCAAGTTTGATGTTGCTAAACAGAAGCAGTTTCTTCATGATGTGTAGAGAGCCATTGAAGAAGAGAGAGCACACGAGGATTTGCAATGCATGACTCAAAGGTCTCTGTAAGAGGCATGGATATGATAAGAGGTGCAAAGAGTAATGAAAAGGTCGCTAGAGGAGGCATAGATCTGTGAAAAGGGGTAGTGGAAGACACAAAGGTCATTGGAGAAAGCGCGTGTGTGTGAAGAATTGCATCACGCAAAACAAAGGTCTTTCAAGGAGGCTTGCATGTGCGAGGAGATCCAGTGCGCAAACCAAATATCGATAGAAGAAGCACACATGCAGACTATGGTGTGACACGTTGAGAAAAAGGAATATGAAGAAAAAAGTCAGTAGGAGTTGCAAAACACAATGCATGACAAAGCCTTATGTGACATAGGTCACATGGCAGAAGCTGAAGATCAAGTCAATACCTTTTTGCATTATTGTTTGTGTTTTCTTAAATATCCGGAGGCTACTAGTAAGTTAACCCGGACATTGATTGCTTTCATGAAGGAATAAGGAGAAGACAAAACCATATCATCTTCGCTGCCTAAAAGGGATGTTTTCTAGGTTAGCAAGCAAAAGTGCCTTGGCCGTGAATTTAAGATGAAAGCAGAGCTTGGTGTGTATGAGATGCATAGGGTGAGGTTGGATATGGGATCCGATGTGAACATTTTATCTAAGAAGTCTTGGGAAGCAATGGGTAAGCCTAAGTTGTTTTGGTCCCCCATACAACTCCGGTTAGCGAACTAGTACAAGATGTTGAAGTGAATATTGAAGGGGTAAAAGCAAAGGTCGACTTTGAAATCATTGAGATAATGGCTGAGTCTGTTCTCTATCCTGCATTGTTGGGAATCGACTGGGGCTTTGAAAATAATGTGGTGTTGAACTTAAAGAAGAGGTAGATGTCCTTCGAAACTGACACCTTGCATGTGGTCACGCCACTGGATCCATATGAGGGAGACCACTACAATGAGCCTATAGATGAGGATGCATGGAGTTCAGCTATTGAAAACATATACAAAGTCACAGGGCGTAGGGAGGATGACGTAAACCCCACTGCAAATGGAGGATTAAGCTGGAGGAGTGTCAAATCTTATTACATGGATTCTAAGGATGCATTGGATAGATGGAAAACCAAGCTTTATGAGGTGTTAATAAGGAGGTGCACACATATTTCGGTAGAAGAGCATGGGGAAAGTTTTGGCTCCTATAAATATGATGGGTCAGAGCCAGTGGAAACCTTACTTGTATGGATTCGACACTTGATCGAGTATCAACAACCTCACACACTTGACTCATTAATGACAGGGATTGTTGCAGGCTAGTGGGTTGCACATCGAGAATCATATAACAAATGGAAAAATCTTGAAGCCTCTCTATGAGAGAGATTTTGACTAAATGTCAACATCTGTCACTACACCTATCCTAGCAATAGACATTGGATGGAGAATATGAGGCACAATCCATGTGACCACCAAATTGATGGGATGTGAGCAAAGAAACAATGCAGTTGTCTAGGGGTCACTGCACTTTCATAAAAACTTGGCCACCATACGGAGAGGTGCAAGAAACATGAGTTGCGCCTCCCACTAAATTACAATTGTGCATGTATGAAAATGACCAATCAATTTTTGGAATCGTCTATGTACTCCACCTACAGTCTCTACCATTATCGAACGAAATAGCATAGCTGAACTCAAAGTTGCACAACAAAATAAAGATCTTACTTCCCTCCCTTCTCAGGAGCACGTCATTGCGATGCAGGATATCACTACCAGAACCAAAGAGATTATTATCACCATAGCAGACCACCAAACCACATCTGATATAATTTTTGTCATCACCAATGTCGCCTTGTCTCTCTTCACCTAGTTGTCAGACGTGCTGGCTACTACCAACCCCCTGATTGACCAGCTCAACAACACAAATTTCACGGCTTCGACAGTCATAGATGAGGTCAAGAAATTAGTTTTCCAACTTACACAAGTGTTTGAAGAGCAATTTTCTGAGCCTAAACGTCAATTTTTGGACTTCATGCAAGGCCTCAAGGCCACCATGCTATTCTTCATGGAAATCATTCCCTAAAGTCATTGGATTGAGGACGAGTTAGATAATAGTTGTGGGGGCCTATTGGCACCCAAAGTTTTGGGTTAAGTTTTGCATGTGCATGCACCAAGGGAGAAATGCACACCCATTTTATAAGTTTTTCACACCCCTGATGAGTCCATGAGGATTTCCATGAAGTGTGCATCAGAATGGGTTTTTCCAGTAGAGCGTAGAATATAAAGACTACCAAGTGTGCGTTGGTATGTGTTTTGTCAATTACATTGAAAACCAAGAAAATTCCCACCGGAAGCAAGAAAGGAATCATTGGGATATCTCCCCAAATGATTAGTGCCAACAACATACGAAGACATGGGGAGGCCAAAAGAGGAGCTAGTCAGGCAATTAATATTTCCCCTGATGCAAAAAATTTGTGGAGTGTTGGAAGGTACCTGAAGTGTGTGAGGCAGTTGGATCAGACAAGAGAATGGATCATAGAAGAAAGGGACAATGCTCCCCAGCAACGAAAGATATAAAAATGATCTTTAAGATCATATAGAGAGTTGGCTAAAGTCTTAAGGAGTTAATGAGAATTTTTTAGCTAGTCTAAGAGTTTCAAGTTAGTTGCCAACATTTAGCTCGCTTTAAGCCTGCTACAATATTGTAATGCCTTTGAATATAGTCCTGCATTTTGACATGTCTAAGTCCTAAAGAAAGGCACATGGTGCATTCTATGTATTCCACATGTTGATATAATGATGATATGATATTCCATGGATCTCATAGACAATCGTTCAGCGTAATGTATAGCTCTATTGTGATGAAATAATTCCAGTAATGAATATATGGCAGCGCCAATCTATTATGTGTTTGTTATGAATGAGTTGAATGTGGATGTGTATTGTTTTCATTCTTAGTCCTTAATGAAGTATCATATCTGAGTTATATGGATGCCAATTGCAGTAGTGTTTAGTATGTTTAATCCTTCATCATCGACACAAGACCTTATGGTCTCTGTGATCCTCTCTACATCTCGAGTGAGACTTTCCTTGGCCCTGGCTGAGGATTGATATGATGGTGCTTTAGGGTTTTGTTGGATATGCTCTAGAAAGACCTTGGGTCTAAACCACCCCAACATTAGGAAGGTCGGTGCACGTGAAAGCGTGAACCAAAACAACGACAAAAAACCCAAAAATATAAAAGGAATTTTCATTCTTGAATTCAACTTTGAATTAGACACACTGAATCTTGATGATAAGGGACCCTAGTTTATGGACAATTCTAACCTCTTTATGAAGTTGTGGAAATTGGATTTAAACCCTCACTTGGAATATTAGAAAAAGGTACTGATATAGGTCATATTACTAATCTCCCTTTAGAATATTATTGTGACAATACACTTTAGAACATCAACAATGCTTTGGGTAAGTTTTCCACCACATCTCTTGAAATTAGGAACACGTTTTTCCAGCACCTATGCCCCATTATTTATTTTTCCTAATTTAACTAAAATCCTTCCTCATCAAATTGTGTTGAAGACATGGGATAAAGTTTGGACGCAATTACTAGACTATGAATATAGAGCTTTTCATTGTGAATAACATTTTGAGCATGCATGTGGTGACTTCTTATTTGATTTCTTTTGGTTCTCAATGTTTTAAGTGGAAAAATAGAAAAACCTAGCTTGAAAGTCAACTCAAAGATGGCCAACCATTGGGTAGACAATGAGAAAACTTCATAGCAAAATGAGTTATGTGGCTTTGCAAAATGTTCAGGTCCCAATTATTAAGAGTTGTATTGAAGACATCAATGCAATTATGATATCATGCGGCCCTCTCTTTGGTATCCTTGAATGATAACTCCATGAAAAAGGGATCATAGATGCATGGGTTAGATAATTTAGAATTGTAAAAGGAATTAATCCCTCAGAACTCAATAAATGATGCAACAAATGATGTGTAGTAAAGGAAGGTCTCTAGTAACATAAATGGTTGATGTTTTAAAAATAATAATGTTTCAAATGAATTTCATAGAAAAAAAATATTTCTAACAACTTAACTAACTCATACAATTTTTAAATTAATGAGTTCTACCAAACTTAGGCACCTTATAATTCAATATTTTATGCTTGTTAGATTTTGAACTTGGGTCATTATAATTCATAGAATCTAGACACGCTGGAGTTTGAACCTAGGTCATTGACATAGAGACACATAATCTCAACCATTATACCACAAATTAATGAATAACTAATATTTTTTACTTCATTAGTTCATTCTACTTCCCTTTCAATGGAATCATCAAGCATATTTTCCCAATCCTCAAGCACAAATATATGACCCTAAATAGTAACCCCTAAACAATGTTCTAAGTGGAAAATTATTAAACCCTTCTAGTGGAAAGACAACTCGAAGATGGATGACCATTGGGTAGACTCAAGAAAACTTAAGAGAAAATTGAGCCTTTAGGTTTAGAAAATACTCATGTCCCATCTATGAAAAGTCATGTTGAAGGCATCAATAAAAATATGAATTAATATGCATCGGCCTTTCCTTTGGTCTCCTTGATTGACAACACCTTTAGAAAGGGAAAGCAATGGTAGAGTAAAATAGTTCAAAACTAAAAGGGGAATCAATCCCAAAGACTTCAATAAAGGATGCAAAGAACATGGGGTCTTCACTCAGTGAACCTATGACATAATGCCTTCGTTCATGGGATATTGAATAATACCCCTAATTTCACTAGATATTGATAAATAACTCCCAAAATCCTTTTGTTGAACCCCCCTCCCAATACATATTTCCAATAAAAGAAACCCTTATTTTTACTAGATACCCCTTTTTATACCCCACAATACCTATAAATCCCCTAAGACCCCACATCCCCCCCCAATACCCACAATATATTGACTTTTATTTTCACAATTTAAAAACCCCCTTTATGAATGAACGTGATAAGCTATTGGTCAACAAGGTGAATCCCATGTGTGGTGGAAAAGAAAATGAAGGTTGATGGAAACCGGTCAACTTTAAACCCCTTATACCTTTCTTAAACCTCCTCACTTAATCGACTTCAATTCTCATCATTTAATACTACTCTTAATTGACCACCGACACCACTGGTTCACTGGGGAAATAAAACCTGTCACCACCACCGGGCTCGCTTAATTGAACATCGGGCCCCTGAAAAAATTAAAAACGCTCCTTTAAATGTTTACTCCAGTCCATCTTAACCAGTCACTGGGCACCGAGAATCCTCCTTCAACATCCTCACATAATCATGAGTCTAGTACAGTTTAACTGGTCACAAAACACCGAGAATATAAAGTTATCGGGGCACTTTACGTCTGGTCTTTTCAAGGGATTTAAGGCCGATCTAGTTAAATCATTTTTGGTCATTGATCTTTTACAAATATCAATGATCATATCTATCGATTTCTATAGGAAAAAATACGATTATGTCATTAAACTAATTCAACAGTCCCTCAATGTTTTCATACATACGGGAATTAAATGCATAGATCAAACGGATGATACTTGGAGGAATGCAACACGTTGATTTCATTAATCCAACTTCATACAAGGATTCTATAAACTCAGGATTACCTCTCTACCTCTACTGGCCCAATTTCATAATTTGGGTACTTCTCTGGCCCTTACCACCCTCTCTACTATTCCCGCAGGATTACATATTTATGTGGAAGATGAAACTTTCGAATTACAACAACTCTGTAGTTTCTATAACTAATTTACTTAATTTTATAATTATAACTACTTGGCTCTGTTAACTAACCTCCTATGGACCGAATCGACTATTTACAAAATAAATATCAACCAATTTTCTCTATTAAACAATGATTACATTATGGTTTTGAAACAAATCCCTTAATCTATCCTTAAATCCTAAATTAAGGGAACCCACTCCCTTTGGTAAAAGTTTGTTCGGCCTTTTAGAGGTCAAAAGTCAACTTTGAGGAAATGCTTCTGCATTGGATTCCTAGGGTACAAAATTCATGAACTCCTATTCGCGAGTCTTCTATTTGTTGAAGTCCACCTGGATCTCATCTCTTATGTTGTTGTTGTCTACTTGTTTGGTTGTATTGTTGCTTCACTGTTGTTTTTAATATTCCAAGATCCCATATCTTGTTTTGTTGTCATCCACTTGTTTTTCCATGTCGTTGCTGCATTTCTTCATGCATTTTGTTGTTATCTACTACAAATGTGTAGTTTGTTGTCCTTTCATGTGCATTGAATTCTCCTTGAACTTCTTGTTCTTCTGTAGCTTTCTAATTACACTTTGCACTCTTACTCTCATTATTGTCTTTCAAAAAAACTCCTTGCTTTGCACTTCCTTGTTGGGAGAATGATAGAATCTCAGTATTCTCACTCCAATTCACTTCAATCTTTTCCTCATATCAGTTTTGTATGGTCGATGCAATTTCCTTTACTAGATATTCTTTGTCATCATGCAATTTAATCCCAATTTCGACTGGGTCTATGAATAGGAGGTCTTGATGGCTTCCTGATCTGGATTTTATGAGAAAAGCAAAATGAATACAAATTATTAAAATATGTTTAACATAACATAACAAAGATACAATAAAATTGGTTTCTATTCAATAAGAAAATAAGCTGAAACTGTAAAATGCAGCGGAAAACAAGCTTGCTAGAATGGTGGTGGCTTATCTCTGAGAAGAGATGTGACGGTTGCGCTCATTTGCAAGAATATGATTACAATGAGGCTTTGAAGGCATTTTTACAATACACATGAATTACAAAACCCTAGAAATCCAAAAACCTAACCCTAGGAGATGAAGTGCCAAAAGTCATGTGGGCCCTGTTGGGGTAAGCTAGTACGCCAACTTCCCAAGGTCGTAACTTTTGCAAACGATATCTATTTTAGTCGCACGATATCTCGTTGGAAATGTATATATGAGGAATACACATGTTTCTGTCAGACTCAAACTCCGCTTATAGTATAATTGTGGAGATCCCTAAAACCGTTGTTTAGGGCCTTGAAACGACCCCGGAAGTTGGGGACCTGGAAACTAGGAAAAAATAGCCAAACTAGAAAACTGCCAAAATGAACTAGTTGGAATAGGTGGGAGGCCACCGAAATCCATCTGGATCAATCCTCCCCCCTTAGGAAGAAATGGCCTCCATTGTGTTGAGTTCCCTCATTAGATGAGGAAATTTCTACTGAATTTGGCCTAGGGTGAGCCACTTTCCTTGGTGCACGAGCTTCCCTGCTTTGACAACTCGATAAAGTTGGATCCTTTGATGTCAAGTGCCCTTGACCAATGTGTCCACAATTTTATCATTGGATGCATTTTTCATGTAGTCAGGGTTGAGCTCTGTTGGTGTCAACTGCTTTGTTATCTCGGAGGTGTCCAATAATGGTGGGAAATATGGCCAAAGGAGAGCCATGTTGAATACTGGGTGGAGGCCAAGGAAAGGGGGAATGTTGAACTCAAAAGCATTGTCACCCACAACCTTGGTGATGGTGTACAACCCATAAAGGAGTGGGTGAAGCTTCCGATGGGGCCCTATAAGGCATTCTTTCTGCAAGTGCAACCAAACTTTTTCTCCCACTTGAAGCTTATGTGGCACCCGATGTTGATCATGGCATTGCTTGTACTTGGAATTGGACTTCTGTAAAATATATTGAACCTGTTGGAGGATGTGTTGGATCCACTCAATGAACCAAGTGGCTTTGTCAACTTCAGGTGGAGCAGGGGACGAGTCAGTTGAGGTGGCCACCAAGGGTAGTGCAACATCCATGGGGCCCAATGGTTGAAATCCCAACCCCACTTGAAAAGGGTTGTGGCCAATTGAACTATGTAAGGTTCGGTTGTAACTATGATGGTGTTGAAGGAAAATCTCCCTGCGGACAGGTAGATCTCCTCTTGAGAGATAGACTCTTAACTCTTAAGATAGAAGATGCTTAACATGGACACTGACTTCCTTTCAGATCTATACAAACTAATGCATGAGGAGGAAGGAGGAAAGAAGTACCTTTTACCGGCGTTTGTCCCTGCACGCTCCGAGTTGAGCTCCAATCTTTCGCTCCTCGATGAGCCCTGTAGACAAACAATAGCACAACCACTTCCTACTCTATTGATATTAGCATGAAATAGATCTATCTATCTGAGACAAGTTCATGTGAGATTAAACACAAACTAGAAAGAAACAGGCCAAGCATGTCATATTAATGAGAACAATGACAGAAGTAACTTACAACCGTAGATGCGAATGCGACAGCTTCGTCAAGTCCCCTTTGTCTAACCCTTGCTCAAAATATCCACGATCCGGATGACAACAACTTTACTGATTACTTTCCTCCAGTTCACTGTATGTTTCCTATGAGATCATAGGTTTCATGCTTCCAATTATTCCTCCTTTCCACCATGATAGAGCCTGTTTATATAGTTTTAGAGAGGCCTAACCTCTTGAGGTATCTTTAGGGTAAGTTGAGGATTTTCCTCCTTAAGTTAGGGATCTCCCCTAAGATCATGGTTGAACTAGGAATTCGAATGCAAGTACCTTCCAAGATTGAAATATCTTCCCCTTATTCTCCTCAACGGACCAACTCCTGCCCAGATTAGATAGTGCTCCCTCAAAAGGGGCATCAGGGCGCTATAGCGCTCCCTAGTAGGCTTAAGGGGGGTGCCAGCACTCTAAAAATCCATAGCACTCCCTCAGCAGGTCTGTTTGGTGTTATAACGCTCCCTAGTACCTTATAGGGGAGCACCAGCGCTCCTCAGGGTGATGTAGGGGAGCGCTCTCTCTTAAAACCTTAGATTGAATGCTTCTTTCAAGTGGCAAGAGGTTCTTAACTTCAGTTATCCATTCCTCTTCCTTCAAATCAAGTGTTTGAGGCATTTTAAGTGTCTCCTTAGTGTCGTCATCATGGTAGTATGCTTTGCTTGAGACTTGCGACACTTGTGAGCAACATGCAACACTTGAGAGCAACATGCGACACTTGCGACACTTGTGAGCAACATGTGACACTTGTGACACTTATCAAAGCGAGTAATGTTGATGTGTAATAGATGGACATAGGGAAGACTCTCATCCCATGTGCGGGGGTGCTTGGAATTGTACATGCACAGGATATGCACGATCATCTGATTGACGGCCTCAGTTTGGCCATCTGTCTGGGGGTGGAAGGTCGTGGATTTGGTGAGCTTGGTCTCCAAGAGTGACCAGAGGCTAGACCAGAATGTGTTGATGAACCGACTGTCCTGATATGATACAATGGTTTGTGGGATTCCAAAATGTACCCATACTCGTTCAAAGAAGAGCTTGATAGTGGCCTCTGTTGTGATTCTCTTTCTGCAGGCGGCCAAAATCGCCATTTTGGAAAAGCGGTCAACAACCAAAAAAACATAGTCATTTCCCCTCTTGGTGGATGGAAGGCTTGACAATAGTCCATTGAGATGGATTCCCATGGAATGTTAGGAGTAGGAAGAGGGGTGTACATGCCCTTTTTCTTAGTGGTTGGTTTGGAAATAGTGTAGGCAGTGCAAGCCCTGATATACTTTCTGACATCCTGTCGAATTTTCGGCCAGTAGAAATGTTTCTACAACACCGCCACTATCTTTTTGATGTTGAAGTGTCCTGCCACCCGACTGTAGTGACCTTCCCAAATCAACTTCACTCGCTCACTTGATGGAACGCAGAGATGGCCCAGGCAGCACAACAACCTGTCATGAAGATGGAAATGAGTGACAACTGAGTTTGCTCCCAACATTTGGTAGGCGGTGGCGAAGTCAGGGTCTGTCTCATAGAGTTCAGGCCATCCAGAGGTCTGATGGCCACAAGATTCTAGCACCATGGTGAGTGTCGTGACTGGAGGTCGGTTGAGGAAATCAACAACTCGATTGGTACTTCTTGTTTTATACTTGGTGTTGAGGTGGAACTATTGCAAGTATGTGGACCACTTCTAATGGCAGTCATTCTACAATTTTCCTTGTGTCTGCATGAACTGTAGTGGCTTATGATCAGTGTGGATGACTGTCTCCTTCCCAAGAATGTAATGTATCCACTAGCGGTAGGCTTTCACAATGGAGTACATTTATTTTTTATAAGTAGGGTACTTACAGACAACATCTGATAGTGTCTCACTATGATATGCCATGAGGTGGCCGTTTTGAGTGAGAACGACGCCCACATCATAGTTTGAAGCATATGTATCGATCTCAAAGGGTTATTGTAGGTTCGATAATGAAAATACTGGGGATGAGCATAAGCACTTCTTCAAATCATCGAAATCTTATTGTTGGGATAGGACCCACACAATTTTTTTCTTACCACCACCCTTGGTTACTTGGCTAAGGGCCCATGAGATATGAGAGAATCCCAACACTAACTTGCAATAGAAATTGGCAAGGCCCAAGAAGCTTTGAAGCTCCATGAGTGTGGTTGGGACTGGTCAGTCACAGATGACCTGGATCTTGGCTAGATCCACATGCACACCATGATGATCAACGATGTAGCCGAGGTAATGGACCTTGTCCATGCCAAAGGAGCATTTTTCCAAGTTGGCATATAGCTTGTGCTATCGCAGGGTATGCATAACCTGCTAAATATGTTGCAAGTGTTCCTCCCAAGTCTTGTTGTAGATGAGGATGTCATCCATATACACCCTTTTGTATTGGTGAAAGGTCACAGGATATCATCCATCATCCTCATGAAATGTTTTGGAGCATTTGTCAAACCAAAGGGCATGACCAACCATTCGAAAATACCTTCTTTTGACTTGAAGGAGGTCTTCCATACATTTGTATGTTCTATTGGGACCTGGTGGTCGCCAGACTTTAGATCAATCTTACTAAAATATTTGGCCCTCGTGAGCTGATCAAGGAGGTCGTCGATTTGGGGAATCAGGTACCGGCTTTGGGCTATAATTTTATTTAGGGCCCGGTAATCAATGCAGAGTCGCCAAGTCCCATCTTTCTTCTACACCATCACGATTGGGCTCACACAAGGCGATGAGCTGGGACGGATGTGCCCCTTGTGGAGTAGTTCTTGGATCTACCTCTTGATCTCCTTGTTTTCTAACAGAGAGTAGCGGTAGAATGGCCCATTGGGTAGCGGTGCATCGAGGGTCAGATCGATGGGATGCTTGACCTGGCAGTGCAGAGGTACCCCAATAGGTCAGGAGAAGATATCTGATTATTCTTCCATGACCTTATCCACTTGCTTTTGTTGTGTGGAGAGATCGACTGTGAAGGCCATGGATGTGGCTGTGATATTTCGCTCACTCTAAGAGAGAATCACGAAGAACACAAATTTCTCAGTCTAAGAGATGACCTTCCTGCATTGCTTGACATAGATCAATGAAATAACACTAGGTGGGACTACCTCAGGTATCCTATACAATTTCCTATTCAAATTAATAATAACATTATGCGGCCTAGACTCATATACAACATGACATTTCCATAAATAAGGTTGGCCCAAAAGAACATTACAAACTTAGAGATGAGCAACATCACACAATACCTCGTCTTTGAGGAGCTTGATGTCATATGACAATCGACACTATTAGCTGATGTAGAGATCGCTTCCTTGGTGGAGCCATCCAATGGTTTAGGGTTGTGGGTGCGGTGTTGTCGGCAGGGCTAGCCGCTTGACGAACTTTGCTAAGATGAGGTTCTTTTGGATACCTCTATCAACGATGAACTGTAGCGGGGTTCCTTTTAACCACATCTATGAATGGAAAAGGTGCTTGCCTTCTTCTAGCTCGTCTGGTTTACCAGGCTGGAGCTTGGTGGTAGAAATGGTGGCACTGGGTTCCACGTCAATGATCCATCTCCCCCTTTCTGGTTATGACTCAGAGTCAGAACCCGCATCTGATTCAGAGGCTTTCACTTCAGCCACCAACGATTTCTTTGAGCGGTAATCAACAGTGTTATGCCAAGGGCTCTTATGGAAGTCGCACCACTTCTTGATATCTTTCTTTGTCGTTTCAGTGTCCTTCTTTGCTTGTGGCTTGGACTAGTTGTCCTGATGTTGTCCATATTTTATATATCCTTTGTTCTGCAGGTTGGGGCCACCCTTTCCTGGCTTTTACTGTGAGAGGTTCCCAGGCCCAAATTTTCGTGTCTTTAGTTTAAGCTTTTGCTCGATTTTGACAACATATCGATAGGTCGCGCCCAAGGACGAGATTTCCAGAAATTTCATTTCGATCTAGATGTATCTATGCATAGCACCGCGATACTTGAGCACCAAATGTCCCTCAGAATCTTTGATACCCAGCTTAGTGCGCAAGGTATGGAAGATATTTGTGAACTCTGGAATTGCTTGGTCTCTTTCTTGCCGCAGTGTGGTCCATTTTGTATACAAGTCATCATAACTTTCGACAGGGTAGTATTGTTCCTTAATAGCATCCTTGAAGGATTCTCAGGTGACCAAGACTGTAAATAATGAGGGTTCCTCTGTTTTATTTTGTTCACAGAAACTTTCCCACCAATATTTGACATGGGGAACGACTTTGAGGAGCACAAAAGTAATCTTTTCTCTATTCGAAAAGTTATGGACAAAAAAATACCCTTCTACTTTGCACTTCCTTGTTGTGTGAATGATAGAATCTGAGTCTTCTCACTCCAATTCACTTCAATCTTTTTTTCATATAAGTTTTGTATGGTCCATGCAATTTCCTTTACTAGATATTCTTTGTCATCATGCAATCTAATCCCAATTTCGATTGGGTCTATGAATAGGAGGTCTTGTTGGCTTCCCCTTGTACTTCCTTCCATCTCTAAATCTCTCTTGGACTTGTCTTCTTTTATTCCTTCATGGGGAAGTTTTGCAACATTTGCATAATTTTCATAGTGATTAAGCTTTTCTAGACATTCCTCAAAGAAGATTTAACTCCTCTTCATAATCTGTATAACCTACCCACACACAAATTATTAGTTTTAAAATTATAAGACTCTTGGGTCTCTGTAGATGCTTTGAACATCTCCTCTTTTTACTGGTTTTTGCATTCCAAGTACATCATGAGATTCTCTTCATATTTCTCATATTCTTCTCCAAGGATCCTTGTTCTGGTTCACAAATGTAAAATTCTTCCTCCTCTTCCATGGATCTCTGTCCATACTCTACTTTACTGAGCTCTTATTCTCTCTTCAACCAGACTTCCAGCCTATGTATCATCCTCCTAACAACCAATTTCTTTACAATCCATCTAGCCTTCTTCCTCATTGTCCATCCATACCTATGTTCTTCTTCACTTCTTTCCTATAGAAACTCTTTCAACACACTCAATAATTCCTTTAATTGAGTCATCTCTATGTCAAACTCTTTGAAATTTGCTTTCTTCCCTCTATGGCATTTTCCTCCTGTTGAACCCTTTACATGACTGTCCAAAGTCATCTCCATTTCTTTGAGCTTCACAATGCTCAACAGTGAACTGCAAATAGCCTCTGCATCAACAAGTCTTTTGCACCCTGATACAAAATACCTCACCAAGTTTCTCTCTTGAATTTGGCCTTTTGGTATCTCTAGTTCTCTCTACTAGAACCCTCTGAGCTTCCTCTGCTCCTCTAGGCTTCTATACTTCTACTCACAATCTCCTAAGAGCTTCACTTGCTCTTCTCCAAATTCACTAGCTTTAAGGGTTTATGCCACAAATTGCTCCTTATCTGCTACCTACAAACACATATGCTCTATCCAAAATTTAACTAAAATATCAAATGCATTTTACTTGACAGTTCTAATCATATATGTACCTATGTGTTCTTATCTTTGGATATTCTACTTATTTCTAGGTCTTAAAACTTCTCTGCAGTCTGCGCAAAACTCTTGTTGCTACCTGCCAAAAACATATATTTTTCTTTACCAGAGTTAACTGCAAAATGTAAGTCCCATTTACCTGCAGGACCTGCTCCAAGATCTTGTCCTCCTAACACTTATATGTCCACACATATTCTTCAGGATCTCTGTCATGGATGTATTCTGGTCGCTCATCAAACTTTAAATAATTCTTTCCTTAATGATCACATGATTCAATAGCTTTGATACCAAAAATGATGGCAACTTGTCACCTTTAAACCCCTTATCCATTTCTTAAACCTCCTCACTTAATCGGCTTCAATTCTCATCGGTTAATACTGTTGTTAATCGACCACCAGGACCACTAGTTCACCGAGGAAATAAAACCTGTCACCACCACCGGGTTCGCTTAACCGACCACTGGACCACTGCCCCCCCATAAAATTTAACGACGCGCCTTTAAATGTTTACTCTAGTCTGGTTTAACTAGCCACCATCCACTAGGAATCCTCCTTCAACATCCTNNNAGTGGCCACTAGACACTGGGAATATAAAACCACCGAGACACTTTACAATTGGGATTTATGGCCAATCTGGTTAAATTCTTTTTGGTTGTTGATCTTTTACGATGATCAACGTCTAGACCTATCGATAACTATAAGAAACAATATGATTATGCCATTAGACTAATTCAACAATCCCTCAACACTTTCATACACACAAGAATTAAATGTAGAGATCAAACACATGATACTTGGAGGAATGCGACATGTTGATTTCATTAATCCAACTCAATATACATATTCTATAAACTCGGGATTACCTCTCTACCTCTGCTAGCCCAATTTCACAATTTGGGCACTTCTCTAGCCTTGGCCACCCTCTCTACTATGCCCACAGGCTTACATATTTACGTGGAAGATGAAACTTCCGAATTACAACAACTCCATAGTTTCCACAACTAATTTACTTAATTTTAGAATTCTAACTACTTGACTCTGTCGACTAACCTCCTATGGACCGAATCAATTATTTACAAAATAACTATCAACCAATATTCCCAGTTAAACAATGATTACATTATGGTTTTGGAAAACAACTCCCCTAATCTATCCTTAAATCCTAAATTAAGGGAACCCACTCCCTTTGGTAAAAGTTTTTTCGACCTTCTAGAGGTCAAAAGTTGATTTTGAGGAAATGCTCCTGCATCAAAGGTCTTCTTTTATAATTAATGTTGCATATGAATTCCATAGTAAAGAAAGGTCTCCATTAACAAAATGAATGATACATATTTATTTAGTTAATGTTTCATATGAGTTTTGCTAAACAAAGTGAACTTATATTTTAGAGACTATGCTTATCAAAATTTGAACTTGGATCATTAACATATCGATGACACCCCATCTCAACCACTACTATACAACCCCCAAAAAGATAAAATTTTAACACACATTTGTTTAATTAATGTTTTAAATGAATTTGCTAAACTTGGTGAACATACAATTCAAAAATTCTATACTTTTATAAATTCAAACCTTAATTATTATAATTAAGAAAATCTATAGTCATTAAAATTTGAATTCAAACCATTAACATAACAACACCTCATCTCAATCTCAATCTCAAGCACTACACTACAATTTAAAAAATAATTAATAAATTATATTTTTTTTACTAATTCAATCTACTTAGTTTAATGGAAGTTCCACTTCTTTCCCTTCCAATTACAAATATATTTTTTATAAAATATCTATTAATATAACAACACTTAAATATCAATCACTATACTACAACCTAAAAAATAATTAATAAATTTTCTTAGTCCCTTGCTATGGGACTCTAGCAATGAGTTTGCTTTTGATGTGACATTGATGTGACATTAATTTGCCTTTTACCATAAATTTGTGTATGCAATGTAATATTTTATCATAGGAAAACAAATATATATTTTTGGATATAATAAAAATATTTGTGTTTTTCATTTCTAATTGGTTGATAGAATTGAAGTGTTATTGCTCCCTTCACGTCTTTATGTAAAATTAATTACAAAATCAATGAATTTCACCAATCACCATATCTAAACATAAAAAATTGTATTATGTATTTATTATTATGCANATTTCTAATTGGTTGATAGAATTGAAGTGTTATTGCTCCCTTCACGTCTTTATGTAAAATTAATTACAAAATCAATGAATTTCACCAATCACCATATCTAAACATAAAAAATTGTATTATGTATTTATTATTATGCATTATTATATTTATATTATATTTATTATCTAATATATTATTTATTATTATATTTATAATATATTTATTATAATTATATTATATTTATGAATATTATAGTTTCATTCAACTTACTTATGGTCCATTATACATTTTGAATAACAAATAATCCTAAATTATTATCTTTTGACAAAAAATATTCATTGCTTGTGCATTTGGTTATATTAAATGTCATTGTTCAACATGTATTTCCCAACTAACTAGACAGGGACTACGTTGCCATGCAACCCTTGTTTTATTAAGATGGAAGTTCCACCTCTTTTCCTACATCCAATCACAAATATTTTTCCTATAAAATATTCTCACTAGATAAAATGGAAATTTCATCTCTTTTCCTACTTCCAATCACAATTTTCTTTCCTATAAAATATTCTCACCGTGACATATGGAAGTTCCACTTCTTTTCCTACTTTCAATCACATATGCTTAGTCTTACAAGAAAAAAATTTGAAAATGTATATTAAATAATTGATCAAGTGACTTTCGTGTTACCTTCTAAAACATCACATCAAATTGGTGTATGAGATTCCTAGCTATTTTACCACTACATATCTTTTCCATTTAAACTTTCAACCTCTTAAAAACCTCTTAAAAAGTAACACGTGTTCATAACCATAAACTTTGACGGGTTATATGAAAAAACCAATAAAGATCACTAGGTCGGACATGCAAGTTGACTTTGCTGCATTCCCATCAGATTCTCCGAGTAGACAATCGGGTTCCTCTGCTTTTTCCTGGTAATTGCTCAGCTTCTTCCCTTTCTAAGTAATTCAAAGACATCAAAGACATCCACTATGCATTGTGAGGAATTCTCAGCTTTTAAATTTAACGCCAACGGGAGGCAATTTCTACAGAAATAGCAGACAATGGAATCAGACTTGCCTACTCCACGGTAAAGGTTGGCTTGGAAAATCATTTTCTGTTTGCAACATATGGTTGTTTTATTTACATTTTGATAAGTGTTTCTGTGTGTCAAGCTAGAAATTATCTTGTGTCAATTTTGAACGGATCGGCAGGTGAAGAATTGACCTATAGTAGGAATTTTTTTAAGAAGATGAAGATGGCATTTTGATAGGAAGTTTAATGTGAGTTTTTGGGAAAAAACTGAATTTCTGTAGTGGGTAAAGTAGGGTTCAGATTATGCTAGGACGGAAGAAATTGAAAAATTTGACGATTTTAGGGTAACCTTCTTTTTTGGGTGTGAATTTCAATGGGTTTTGATTCAAGCTGCTGGTGCAGACCTCGCAATTCAGAGTCATAACATCGGTGCCCGTCAAGCATGGCGTGCTTCACTTACTCAAAATTCTTTTTCTTTCCTTTAGAAGGATTGCATGATTAATTCCCCTTCCCATTGAGTAGTCTAGGAAAATGTTTCTGTATTAGAGGATAACCAAAAAATGCTTCTGAATTAGAGGATAACCAAGACTAACATATTGGATTTTTCAGTGGAGTGACTTTTGGATATTTTTGTTGGTTTCTGACGTGATGAAATGATGACATTTTCTTTGTAATTTTGAATGGAACCGTGGTAAGTAATGTTCTGGTCTGTATTTACTAATGGAAATTTGATTCAATCCGGTAAGGGCAGATCCAATCATCTGATCTTTGATCTGCAGTTTTTGGCAAGCCAAGTGGTTTCAGGGTGATAAAGACCTCAGCTATCCTATTTAGAAGCTATGTGTACATGTATAATTTTATACCGTGCTTTTTTCATTTATATATATATATAT
>SNQJ01S0024757.1:84315-95660 GCA_010110895.2 Picea sitchensis | reverse complement strand
CACAGGTATTGTTGTATTTTTGTTGAATTTTGTCATCTTCTCCATATCTTCTGATCTCCAAAACTATGCAAAACTGACATTTAATGCACACAAACCTGAATTGAGAAGGTTTCAGAGCTCACTTGTCCATTGTCCATATCTCCCGACTTGCAAAACTTTGTAAATTTGATATATTTAATGCACACAATTGTAAATTGAGAGGTGTCCATTCTCGGGTATCCTTATGGTGCTAATTGACAGAAATGTTGTTGCAGGTTCGGTGCTGGTCTGGAGATTGCAAATTTCCTTGCTTCATGCGGAATACTTTCCAAGGCTTGGCAAGAGTCACTTCTTGCAAGCAATGCAAAGACTTTTATTGTGAATGAGTATGAAGACATTGCATATGTTGCCTTCCCTTCCTTTCATCAAATAGAAGGCTTCATTGTCAAAGAGAGCAAATATGGAGAGGGCGATATACATACTGACAACAAGGTCTTCTCTGGTTGCCTCAAGGGCAATGATGATAAACCAGCCCTTGTCCATCAGGGAGCTCTTAAGTTGTTCGTGCATATTATGGAGAATACAGATTTCCAGGCACAGGTAAATTAATTTATCTAAGTACAACTGTCAGGGTAAAGTGATCTTAGTTTCATAAAATGAGGGTTTACTTCTTCACTTATTACTAATTAGAGATGAAATTTTTGGAAAAAGGAAAAGTAACATTGTGTTGATGTTTTCCATGATCAATCAGTTGCAGACTTATACGGACTCCAAGCAAAGGAAACTCAAACCCATTATATTTGTGGGTCATTCCTTAGGAGGGGCAGTTGCAACCTTGGCCACACTATGGGCACTGGAAAAGAGGCTGAGGCAAAGCTCTCCTTTTTGTATAACATTTGGTTCTCCTTTAGTGGGAGATGTTAGACTCGTTGACACAGTTGGCCGTGAAAATTGGGCAAGCAACTTTTGTCACGTGGTTTCCAAGCATGATATTGTTCCTCGGATGCTCCTTGCACCATTTGAGTCAATTGCTGAGCCCCTGATTGCTGTTTTGCCTTATTGGCAGGGCGTAATGGATAATGACAGTAAAAATGCATCTAATTCTTATATTCAAGATGCATGTAAGACTCTTCTTAATAATGTCCTGCAGTATACTTATACAGTAGCAAACTATGGCTTTGATTCTCTAAGGGAGTTAGATGGGGTTATCAAGAGAAGCCCATACAGACCTTTTGGCACTTACATGTTTTGTTCAAGCGAGGGCGCAGCTTGTACTGACAATTCTGAGACCATTTTGAAGATGCTTCATTTGACAATGCAGAGCCATGAAAACATGTCTGACAAGATTGTACATGACTGTTTTTCAGAGCATATAGGATATGGTTCTGTTTTGAAATATGTCATAGAAAAGTCCATAAGTGGGAGAAGAATTGCAAATCCTGATTCAGAATCCTCTTACGAAATAGGAATCTCATTGCAGCTAGAAGCTATTGGTGTTGGAGCTCAGGTGATACTCAATTCATTGGTGTTGGAGCTCAGGTGATACTCAATTCTTTTAAAATAAATTTTTGAAACAACAAAATTAAAAATATATATCTAATGTTTTTTTTCAGAAGTAGTGTTTGGTGTTGGAGCTTCAAAAGATACTCAATTCTTTTAAAATAAATTTTAAAACAACAAAGTTAAAAAATATATATTTAATGTTTTTTTTTTCAGAAGTAGTGTTTATATTAGTGAGATGCCTTAAAAGTGTTAAGGACTAAGGGATCAAAAACTTGAGGGGCAAACCTTTCTATGCTTAATAAATTCAGGGTTAATATAGATCTATGCTATTGTGTATGTGTATCATTTTTAATGTTTATAGGAAAGTTATACATATGGACATTCAGACAATCTTCTCCCCCAACCTAGGATGTAAAGTTCCTAACTTCTTTCAATGCAACAATATTGCAATCTTATGAACTGCCAATCTTTACTGTGAACTTTGTTTTTGGCTAGTCCGATCTCTTGAGCTTTCTGCAATGAACAGAGTATATAAAAAAATGAAGAGCTTATTATTTATGTCCATTGTGTTATTAATAATAATTTGAGGCCATACTATCAGCTAGTTTAAAAGTTCTGCCGGTTTCTTATTGTGTAAGATTTGACATTAGATTCTAATGTAGTATTGGCTTTATTTATATTTTATCTTTACTTTTGAGTTTTATTTTCTTCATTTAGGAAAGCTGATAGCTGAAAGATCAACTTTGTGCAGAATGATCATGCATGGATTTCGCTACAAAAAGCAGGAAATATTGAAAACAAGCATAGCACAACCGTTGCTAAGCTAGCTATTGAATTAAGTGAGGCACAATGTCATATGGCAGAGCTTGAGTGGTATAAAGAGCGTTGTGAGAAGGAATGTGGCATGACATATTATGATTCTTTCAAGAAACAAGACAAGAAGGATATCAATGCTAATTTGCGTAGGGTAAAGCTCTCCTTATTTTGGGATGATATTATTGAGAAGTACAAAAAGCATGAGTTGCCAAGTGATTTCCAATCCAAAAATAAGTGGATATATGCTGGGATTACTTATAGTAGACTTGTAGAGCCTCTGGATATTGCATATTATTATTCCACATCTAAGGGCAACAGAAACTATCTTCAAGATGGAAGACCCACTCGTCATAAAGTTTTTCAAAAATGGATGGAAGATAAAGAAAAAACTCACAGTTCAAGAGGTGAAAAAGCTCGCACAAAGCTTGCATCGCTCACTCAGGACTCTTGCTTTTGGGCACATGTAGAAGAGGCTTTGAAAGGATTGGAAAATCTCAAACAAGGCCGACACCAAGAGCTAGAAAGTCTCGAAGAGTTTGAAAATAATGTGACAAGAATGATCAATGATCGCAGCATCTCTGCTGAGGTTTTTTTGGAAGAAAGCAGCTTCATGATGTGGTGGGCAGAATGGAAAGAATACAAGAAAAACCAATGCCTTGAGTGGAACTCTCCTTTGTATAAGATAATGGAAAGTGAAAGTTGGAAGGGATGAATTTGCAAGTTATCTGAATGTAAAAGCTGTTTCTAGAAAAGGACCTTCTTCCAATTTTGTTGTTTGTTTTGTTTTTGAAATGTGAGGAAGATGACCTACTTTTAATTAGGTTGCTTCTTATTTTGTTTTTGAAATGTGAGGAAGAGGAAATACTTCTAATTAGGTTGCTTGTTTTGTTTTTGAGATGTAATTCCTGTTTCTAATTTTGAGGAAGAAGATCTTCTTCCGATTCGGGTGCTTCTTCTTTGAAGAAGAGGACCTTCTTCCAATTAGGTTGCTGTTTTGTTTTTGATATAATTTACTTACATCTTAATATGATGGCTGTAATGTCATCATAGTTAAGGGAGAAATGTATTTTGCCTAAGTTTCAGAAGTTGGGGGATCTATTGAAAACTTTTTTACCTCGTGTATTATATGTTCCCAAGCTTTGATAGATGTGCCCAATGGGGATCCTGAGAAGGAACAAACTGTGTCTAATGGATGTACCTTGAAAGACTAATCGTTACAAGAGAAGATTTTTTTGGTCCGGTTTTCATGTGAAGAGTTTTGATGGTTGAGCATTGAGAGTTCAGTTTGGTGGACAAGCAGCTGATGCGTATGATGTGTAATTCTAAAATTAGTAGTTATTTTAATCCTTCTTTAAATCCATGCTTCTTCTAAGTGTGTGTCCAGAATACAAGACACAGTGACAGTAGGCATTCATGTTTGGTGCTCGGGGAGGTTGACAAGTATCTGGTGGATACTTCATTGGCAAGTACTGCCACGTTGTTTATTTGTAATACATGAGAATTCAATCAAATAATGGCTTTTGACTTTAAATATAATTACAAAAATCTCCATCTTTGATCTAACCTGCCATGCGCCTTCGCCATTCTCCATGTATATTTCTAATGATGCATTCTCAGGTATATTTGAATGAACGCGATTTGTGTTTTTCATATAAAACACTGTCAAACTCATCTATGCTCATCCAGGTTTGAATCTCAGATATTATCACAGATTACCAATAAATATGCTTATTCTCTTGGCCAAGATCCTTACCACTATTCTGTAATTTACACTATAAAGCCAGATGAGTCTTGGTTACTTATATCATACATTAGCCTTTAAAGACCAAAGCAATGAATGCTGCATTAATAGAACGGAATAACCCATTTTGAACGTTTTGTATTATTTCTTTCAATAGAGGGACTGCCATATCTGCTATAAATTTAAAGTTTTTAAGTTTTTAGTTCTAAAACCATAAGGTCATTAGTTTTATAGACTAATTATTATTTGGATTAATTTTAGTCGTCTCTCATTTCATATTTAAATAGGTATTTCTCTAATACTTTTTAACAAATCAATACTTTTTTCTATATTAAAATATTTTTGGATAAATATTAAAATGTTTTTTGATAAAAAAAAATTTCAATAAAGGTAAATTCTTTTTTACAACTCGAACTTGAGTTATGTATAAATTTTTGTAATAGTTAGAAATATCTTCAATGATTTGATTATAACTATAAATAATAACTGTTCTTTATTTTTAATTCTCATTTATCTATGCTACTTTGAGTGGTATTTCTCATTTTCCTAGTTCAAAGATTAAATATTCGAACTAATTAACAAATGAGTTTTTTCTACACTAAGGAACATTTTTTCACTCACTCCTAAATCTTTGTAATAGTTAGAAATCAATTCAATGATTTGATCATGATTGATAATTAAGTCCTTTTTATTATTTATTCTCACTTATCTACACTACTACTTCTAGTGGTATTTCTCATTTTCCTAGTTTAAAGATTAAATATTCAAACTAATTAACCTTTCTCCAATTTAATTAGCCTTTTCCTCTCTTTCAACATATAAGATCATACTCACTCGGATCGGGTGACACATGGCTTCCTTAGTTAGGAGAATTTGGCAATTGTCGAAAGGGTGGGTAATAATGGTTATGTGCGGGAGGTCCCTTCAGTCATCTCAACCCCCGTAACTTCCCTATTCACGCTGTCACAATCGAACCCTGTGCTCCAAGCTTGGACCATAGCTCAACTAGGCATGATGATCAAACGATGTTGTAGGAAGTAGATGTGTACGAGACTCGAGTTTCTTCGGTCGAAGATGGAAATGCGCCCTTTAATTCCCACCAGTGATCAGATTGGCTACATCTTGGCCAACATTATGTCTAAGCGTGGGAGGCTGCTACTAAATTCGAGTAAGATTATGACTTGGTTGGTTCTTGTTATCATTGTTACTCATTCTGTTCAAGCTTGGAGGGGTTTGCATTCCCAGGTCTGGTTATTCATGACTCCTAGAAAACGAAAAACAAAGCCTTATGTTGAGCGCAAAACAAGAGTATCTCTCATAGCTGAAGATTTAGTTACTCATTATCAATTTGTTGTAGCTCCAACTAACAAAGAAACTATGTTGAATTTGGAGTAGGATGTTAGGATTGTGGATGCATACACAAAGGATGAAGACATTGAAAAACAAGTGGGGGACATTATTCTTGACCTCAGTTGCACCAAGAACAAAGACACCAAATGCCATAGCACAATGGAGTTGTATTGGCATGTTAAGACGATAGTTTCTCAAGGTATGAGGCACCAACCGAAGGAGTTTAGGAAATTTATTCAATTCCTGGAAGCTCTAGAGCGACATACCAACTTGTTGATAACAATGGTCTCTTGGCTAGTCAAGAAACATGGCAGTATCTTTCAGCTGGAAAATGACAAAGGACAACCCTCAAGCTCTCAGCCTCCCCCTTTGGTGGCTCGACTCGATGCCTCTCAACCCAAGGGCGCACCCCAAGTTCATGAATTGGATGGATGATAGTCGTGTTGTTTTTAAAGATCCTCACCATTTTGGCTTGATAGTCTTGATAGTTTTATATGGTTATTTTAGCCTTATTGTCTCAGGCTTGTCATTAGTTAGATATTTCTATAGGAACTCCATTTCTTATGTATTTTTAACAGTTGGTGTTGGCCCTTGACCAATTTTTTGAGGATCCTTGGTCAGGTTTGACCTATTTTTGGGACTTCGAAGTGGAGAGCGCTGGATCTCAACCCCTTTTAGGGCCCTTTTTGAGATTCGGGATCATGTAATGGGTATGGGGATGTCGGCCCATGGGTTTACCCATGCTTAGGCCTATTTTGTAATGTATAAATAAGTAGCTAGACGAAGTAAGTTGAAAGATACAAGTTCGATCTGTGTGATCGAAAGTGCTAAGTGTTGAGTAGAGATTGCTTTTGTGCATACTGTATGAGGCTTGCAGAGCTCAGTGAAAGCGAGTGTAAGAGATTGAGAAGAGTCTTAGTGTTGTAACCTAGCCTAGGGAAGGAGGATCTAGTGAGGTGAGCAGATCTCCTATCCTCTGCGGAGTAGGGTTTTTGTGGCTCTGTGCATGTAACTGATTGAAGAAGCTAATAAAGAAGACGAAGAGTTGGTGGACGTAGCCCCATGGTGGGGGTAAACCACGTACATGCTGTGTTGCTCTGCTCTGTGCGATTTATTGATGTGTTTATATGTTAACTTGCTTAGTGCTTCGATATAGATGAATGATAGATAGATATGTTAATGCTACGTGCTTAATAGTATGGATGAATACTAGATTTGATCTCTATTTGTATGCTTAGTGCTTGGATCTATTGAATCGGTTGAATACTGCGTTGTGTTCTAATTAGGGTTTAACTGCGCTGTAAGATAAGACTGGATATTGATGAACTATAACTGCTAAGTGCCCTGTTAAGGTGTTACAGTCACAAATATGTGTCCCGGCTAAGGTTGCAGACACTAGAGAGTCCTGCAACCACCCTTGCCTTTACCTCAGGTGAGACTTCATCTTCTTCGCAGGTGTTGCTGAAAGGGTCGGTAGTTAGGGTTTTGTTGGTGCGCTATTGTAGCGTTGAACCCCGGGTCTGCCCCTGTGCCAACAAATAGTTCTATTGCCGAGACTAGAAACTGTGATTGTTGGGAACTGAGGAAAAAGAAGCTCTGTGCAAAGATCCGACCTGAAATTGTGAAAGCTCTGTGCGTAGATCTGTCACTCTAGTGCACAGTATTCTACTCGATCTGTGAAGCTTTGTGCTAAGAAAAGATGTCCAATGTGAAGAAAAGAGGTAAGATCTAAAACCTTTGTGCTATGAGAAAGGTAAAAGTGAGAATTTTTTCTTAAAAAGGTAAGATCTGAAAGCTTTGTGATCTGATAAAGGTAAGAATAGTGAAAAGTTTTAGATCTGGAAGCCTTGTGCTCTGCTAAAGATAAGATTAGTGGAAATTTTTGTTTCTAAAATATGGATCTAGGTATGTTTGATAAGATTTGTCCTAGCTTGAAAACTAGGGCATTGATAGATGAAAGAAGATTTGATATGAGTAGATCTGATAAGAATAGTGAAAGATATGTTATACCTATGCATAGAAAGAATGTTTGCACTAACAAATGGATGTAGGATCCTAGAAAGAAATTTTTGCAGGTTAGCTACTATGATCCTAGTGCTCAGTACAGGAAGGGTTAGGGATCATTTTAAAAAAATGAGGATTAACCCTTTGTTACAGTTGCAGAAGATTGGAACATCTAGCTAAGGAGTGCCCTGGTAGAAGATCTAGTTGTCTTTGTTGTAGAGCTAAGGACCATGAAGCATTGGATTGCCCTAGAATGATTGCTAAGGTTGAAAGAATGAATACGAACCAAGAAAACCCTAAGGCAGATCCAGAAACTAAGATTATGGAAGAACCCCAGAAAGAACCAGATAAAGTGTTACTACAAATGAAAGAAACCCTGAATGACCACCGACATATCAACTTATCAGTGATCTTAAAAAAAAAGAGTGCATTGAAGCAAGAATATGAAACTTTGACAATGATTGTGTTCTAGATGAGGAAACACAGGTGAATATCATGATAGAAAGAACTTGAGAACTTTTAGGGGATCTTGCTATGATTCTTTCATTGGGAGGAATATGATTAGTCAGAGGAAAACTGATAACCCTATGTGGAAGACTTACCCATATATCTATGAATGCCAATGGAACTTAGACAGAGGAATATATTAAGGTTGTTAAATTTATTGAGAACAATGCTCCATTTACTATGTTACTAGGAAAACTTTGGATCGAGAAGGACCAAACTAGAAGGAAATAAGAAGAAGTCTTAGAGCAGAAAAAACAAGAATTAAAAGATTTCATGACTAGGAGGATCGCGTAGTTGATTGAAGAACAAGAGAGCAGATCAAAGCTACTTAGGACCAGAGACTTGGATATCGAAGTTGCAAGAACACAAGAAGAATTGCAAAATACTGAAGGACCTATCCCAGCTAGAGAAGAAGTATTACCCTTGAATCTTAAGAAAGAATCTCAACAACTCAAAGTTACTAAAGAAGACAAGAATCAGAATGGAAAGAGGAATAACGAGATGAAGCTCATCGGAAAGAAGGCTCGGAAGCTCAGCAAGAAGAGAACAAAGATCGAAAAGTTACAGACGATTCCAGAGGGAACTTCGCAGAAGGAAAATTTGCAAAACAGGAACTTCGTCGAAATATCAGAACAACGTCACATGGCACTTCACCATGGCGAAGCAATATAGCCGTTGGGAACAGTATAACCATTAGATCGACACCCTGAACGGGTAGAAAGACATTTATGGTAAGACAACTCGCCATCAGACTGTTGGGACCACGTCGTAACAGACATAACTGAGTTAATGGAGGCTTCTCGCCCGTTGGAGAGATCCTTTGCTTCATTATCTATTTATTTCGTTGAACCTTACATCGAGAACACTTTTTCTAGCCATGAATTTGAGCCCGCAGATTATTTGATTCTGCACAGTGATCATCATGCTATCACGAAGTAGAAGAGATAAATGGAAAATAAGATGAATAGAAACAAGACTAAGTAACACCGCCTAGAGATGAGTCCGATCCTTTGAAGAAGAGGAAGGTTTCTCCTCCAAAACCTTCTTCCTGGAAGAAATCCAGAGCCACCATGACCAAGATGCAAACTGTACTCACTACTAATGATTTTGACTTCATCATAGCAGCCCTGAACAACGCCTCACAGGAAATCGTGGAGAAACAAGAAGCCAAGAAGGAGGAAATGTACGACAGAATTGAGGTCGAACTCTGAGGGGTACAGTAGGCCCTTCAGTCCAATCGCTCACTGTCCACTGCACCCCTGCAATCGGGAGAGCCAGAGTTGGGAGATGAGTCATCTGAACTCCGCCGACTAGCTGATGTGACTGAAGCTTACCTTCGTTGTGCACAAGAAGAAATAGAACAAGGGACCCAAGCCTTGAATCAAGTGCAAGAAGTACTCATAGAACAACGCCGACTTGCAGAGCAGGAGAAGGTTGCTCTCCATATGAAGTTTGAAAAAGAGAAAGCACAAATTCAGCAAGAAAAAGAAGAATTGCTCGTAGAGCAACTCAAAGTGGAAGAAGTAGTCAACATAGCACTTCGCTCTGTGACAGGATTAGAACCACAGGTAGAAGACCGAGTCACGCATCAAGTAGAGAAGCTCGCAGAAACTATCCAACAACTAAAACAATGAATAACAGACTTGGAGCTCCGTAAAATGCCTGACACTTCGCAGGATGTAAGGGACCAAAGAGAAACAACTACCCGAAGCGCAGTTGAAAGAATCAAAGGCCTCGCCACGGAATGTAAACAATTGAGTGATCACAGTGCCCAGACGTATGAGGGACTCACTGAGAATCTAGAACTGAGGACACTGGAGTCACAACTCCAAGAGGTGAAGTATCAAGCATAAACAATATAGGCGCAGTTGAAGCCCCTATCAGCTCTTGAAAGGGTGAAGCGATCCCAAGAGCAGTGCACTACCCAGTAGCAAGTCCACACCATTCAGAGCAAAGTCATGGAAGTGACTCAGAGGCTCCAACTTGTACAGGATGATGCTTACAAACTGTTCATAGAGATTGAAGGCCGAGGAGAAGAGTTGGAGCAAGTTGTCACTCCAGCTGAACAACGCCTAGAGGGACCTGTCAACGAATCAATCATACAAGAGTTTGTTGAACAGGAGGTTCTGGCACAACAACAAGTCGAAGCAGCTCGAGCCAAACTCGAGGCTTTTGAAACTGAGCTACCGAGATCAGAGTGACTCAAGATGCGTCACAAGTGAGTGTTGGGGGCCTATTGGCCCTTGACCAAATTTTTGAGGATCTTTGGTCAGGTTTGACCTATTTTTCAGACTTCGACAGGTTGTCCAAGGCGAAGCAAAATATGAAGCGAAGATCACAGGATCTCGGCCCCTTTTAGGGCCCTTTTTGGGATTTGGGATTATGTAATGGGTATGGAGATGTCGGCCCGTGGGTTTACCCATGCTTAGGCCTATTTTGTAATGTATAAATAAGTAGCTAGGCGAAGTAAGTTTAGAGATACAAGTTCGATCTGTGTGATCGAAAGTGCTAAGTGCTGAGTAGAGATTGCTTTTGTGCATACTGTATGAGGCTTGCAGAGCTCAGTGCAAGCGAGTGTAAGAGATTGAGAAGAGGCTTAGTGCTGTAACCTAGCCCGAGGAAGGAGGATCTAGTGAGGTGTGCAGATCTCCTGTCCTCTGCGGTGTAGGGTTTTTGTGGCTTTGTGCATGTAACTGATTGAAAAAGCTAATAAAGAAGACAAAGAGTTGGTGGACGTAGCCCTAGGGTGGGGTGAGCCACGTACATGCCATGTTGCTTTGCTCTGTGCGATGTATTGATGTGTTTATATGTTAACTTTCTTAGTGCTTCGATATAGATGAATGATACATAGATATGTTAATGCTATGTTCTTAATAGTATGGATAAATACTAGAACTGATCTTTATTTGTATTCTTAGTGCTTGGATCTTTTGAATCGGTTGAATACTGTGTTGTGCTATAATTAGGGTTTAACTGTGCTGTAAGCTAAGACTGGATATTGATGAACTATAATTGCTAAGTGCCCTGTTAAGGTGTTACAGTCACAGATCTGTGTCCCAGCTAAGGTTGCATAAACTGGAGTTCTCCAACCACTCCTGTGTAATATACCAGATATGAAAAGTATGCAGAATAGAAATAAAATGCTAGAAATGGCAGAATAACAGTAATATAACCAGCATAATCTCCACAATAACACATAAATGATATAAGAACAACAATAGGAATAACACTTTGATTCAGAAAGCAATGTTCACAGGCCTCTTCGAGGGGGAAACCTCCAGTCAAGCAGTGCTCTGTTACAGTAATATCCAAGCTAGGGTTTTCATACCCTCGACCCTTATTTATACTAAATGTGTCTATCAAGAGAAGCATCTAGAGGAAGATCCTTCTAGAAGCGGAAGCTTCTATTAGGTCTTCTTACATCCGCCTTATTCTATTTTATTGA
>SNQJ01S0024757.1:41924-55084 GCA_010110895.2 Picea sitchensis | reverse complement strand
TGACTAGCCCCTACAACATATTTTCCCCTCCCCCTCAATTCCTTTCTTGTCCCGAGCAAGGGGGGAGTGTGGTTATTATATTAACAAAATTGTTTACAAAATTGAGGATGAGAAGAGAAGACATACAAAATAAGAAATGTTTATGTCAATCATGGATGGAGTCCTTTTTCTTGTCTTCCTGTGGCTAGTTCATGGTTGGAATGCTAGGTTTTATGTCTAATTATTTTTCTCTTGATGAATTTCCCATTCATGCATTCTGACATTTTGAGGAAGTGGATATGCTTTGACCTATACATGGGATTATTCTTAATATTATATGACTTCTTTTGGAGTCCTTGAGTGATGAATGGTAGCTTGAAAGTTCAACTTGGATACTAAAGGATTGAAAAATTGCAAGTTCATTTTGTAGGTCAATGTAGATCCCGACTGCTCTGGTTGCGATATCCCTTCAAATGTTGTCTGGTTAATGGTCGGGGATGTGTGAAACAAATGATGGGAGAACATGTGCCACTCCTCGATCGAGTGTTGTGCTTCAATTCCAATTGATTTTATCTATCCTAAGAAATCCATCTTGTTGTTTAGGGATGCCTCCTAAACTACAATCGACTTTAGGTCAAATTTATCTTCGACTTCCTTTGTTTTTTGCGAGATCAAGTCAAGATGTTTTTGGGCTTGATTTTTTTGTTTCTTGTGCTATGCTTACTTCTCACAACCATTCCTTGTCCTTATTTTCTAGCTCTATCTTGACTGCTTTCTCTTTTTCATTGTGGGTTGCTATGGCTGCCTTATTTTTGGAGTCGGTGGTGATATCCATTATTTTATTTAAATCCTCAATTACTGTTCTTTGGGACTTTATTTTACTATAGGTTGAAGTGAATTATGTCATTCATTTATTCAAGTTTGTATAAAAAATTACTGCTTGCGATGTAACCTGCTCCAGTTTTTGGCGTACTTCTTTGAATTTCTCAAAATATGTATGCATGAATGTTTTTGCTTGTTGAGCGAATCCATCCTGATTACTTCTTACTACCTTGTTGTGTGACTATTTAAGTTCCCTGTTTTCTTGGCATGGATGGTGGATTTATGCCTAATTATTAGCACTTGTACTTATTATTACTTCACCAATTGTTTTATTGTTGATAATGGATTGATTCCTTCTGTGGGTTGGTCAATCCCCAATTTTTATTTTGATAATAGTACAAAATACTTCAATATTTGTTTTTCTTTATTCATCCTTGCAACAAGTCGTTCCCCATGTCATGTGACTAATGGAAGGTAGGCGAGAATTCCTTTCACCGGGTTGATTATTTCAAAATCAACTCTCGTTGGGATTCCCATTATGGATGTTATTACACTTTTAAGTGTATCAATTGGTTTAATGAACCTCTAATTTGCTAACTTCAGAAAATTCATTGTAGGTTGCAGAGGTGGTTTACCAAGTCGAATCCATGTTTCTCTAGGAAGAATATTTACTTGGGACCTGAAGTCAACTACAACTTGTTTGATCAAATTTTCATCTATTTCAAGGTTGACTTGAGGGTCAAAGTCATTTGTTTGTGCTTCTTGTGATAACTGGCATAGACTTTTGATTGGTCTTTGTTCTTATTTATATTCTCTCAAGATGCTCAATAGGTCAATCAATCAAATGATTGATTGTTTCTCTTTCAGTAGTTGGAGAAATTCATCTAGCACAGTTTCTAAGATGTTCCCATGTCTTCCCTTGTTGGTTTTGTCTTGGTCGATGCTTCTAAATATTTTCATTACTTCCCTCATTAGTTTTTCTTCATACTATGGGTCGGGATATGTAGTTCGACCACCCTTTTATTGATTTGGTGGTTCTGGAAGAATGTCCTTGTCAACTCCCGAGTGTGTTACTATGTGGAGGCTCTTCGAATTCAAAATGTCATGTTGAAAACACTAATTAAAATACCTAATATACTATTATCTAGATTAAAAAATTAATATTAACTAAAACGCTTAAAAAAACACTAACCTATATTCATTAAAACTTAATCTCTTAGACTTAAAATTATGAACAAAAAACTTATTAAAACACATTTCATCACTAGAAATTAAAAAAAAATTACCATTACTTAAATTAAAACAACAAATTAAAAAATGAAGAATTTTATAATAACTTAAAATTAATTTTTTTTAATAAAAATAAAACCCTAAAACTTAATTAAAGTTTTTAAATAAATTTTCTCTAAGGTTCTAGTTGACCCATAGATTTCCCTTCCCCTCAAATATTTATAACAATCTCTTCTCATCATTTTTAAAACCAAGGTTTCTTGTCCTGGAGATGGATCCTGATATGGAACTAAAACGTCGACAATCCACTGACAATACTATGGTTTTTCCGAAAACTTATGAAAACAATCCTCACCACAGAAATCTCATCAATGTAAGAGATTTACATTTATTTTGTTCATTAATTTTTTGAGTACTATTGGGAAGTCTTCGAGTGAATGGTCTCCCACTCCACAAATGTTACAAAAATTGAGACTAGTTTTGTCTTTGATTGGGAAATCTAGACTAATGTGGTCATCCATCTAATAGTTGAAGCAGTAATATCATCCTCGACCTCATCCTCTACCGAAGTTTCCTCATCCTCCTCATCCATGGACTTGGTAGCCTCCTCGACCTCGACCTCTGTATGTTTTTCCTCCTTGGTCAACGTTCTGGTCGACTATCTATGTGTGATACATTGAGTGAATGTTTGTTCGGTTTTTTCCATTCAGTCAAAATTCTTGGGTTGAGTGGTTATTCTCCTTACATATCACATATGTGACACCACTTTGGACAAACATTTCTCAGATTTTGCGGGCAGTCTCTCGTAGCATGATTTGTTACTCCTTTGCATATATCACATAATGTTTCAATCTGAATTCGACAGACTACATGGTCTAGGGCATTGTTGAATTTGTAGTAATATTTTGTGTGGCCTTCGATGGAACAAATTGTACACCATAGTTCGTTGCAGGAGATCGAGATGTTCTTAATTTATTGTTGTAATTCCACAAGTTTTTCTTCTAATCATTTTTTGATAACTAATGAAGTCTAAGTTCCTTCATCATCCATTTCTATTCATTGTGTTTTTTTCAAGATTTCTTCACATGTCGAGAGATCGAACATATAAAGTGGTACTCTAATATTTTTCAATAGGTATGCTACGTACCATTGTACAAATAGTTTCTCACTGATTGCATAGGGGATTTGAATCAAAAACCCTTTTAAACTTTTTTCGTATTCATAGACAATTTCACCCAGGTTTTGCTTGATTTCTTTCAATTTTTGAGCTGCCAGGTGATTGATGTCTCGTGTCTTAAAAAATATGAGGAAATTTTTCTTTATGTCTGCCTTCGCACATTGTTGATTATTTTTGTAATTCATAAACTAGGTAAGGGCTCGAGCTTGAAGCGCAACACCAAATTGTGCCATTTGTTTATCTTCATCTGTTATGTCGGTCACATCCCAATTTTTTTTCCAAAATGAACCATTATCATTTGGGATCCCCATCTCCTTCATAGATTGGGATGTGATTGAGTCCCATTGTCTCTTTCTTAGATTTTGTTCTGGCTGAGATTATTGTGAGGATTTCTGTCAAAGTTGACTGGGAAGTCGAACTGTTTTTTTGAGTCGAAGTCAAAATATTCAACTCGACCGGTATAATTTGTCGTTGGTCTTTAGGAGGGATATGCTCAATTTCCAACTGCTTTTGTTCTTTTCTTGAATTTGGTACATCTTCATAACAATATTCGTCTATATACTCAATGAATCGTCCTCTACAGGGTCACGTCGATTTGTTATCATTTTCTATTGAATTCAAATATTCCAATAATAAATTCGGTATGGGGGTGGATTCCATGAGGTATATTACATGAAGTAATATATCTTCCGGTCAATTTTATTGTGCTTCAATGATCTCCATGTCTCTTATCTTAATAACATTGTCAATTTGACACCATACCCTTGGTGATTGTGTGTCCACATGAAGTCTTTGGCGTAGGAACTCTGTAATATGCAGGCTGAGACTTCTTGTATCGAACCGTGGGTACTGAATCATTGATATCCATATCAACTTGGTCATCTGATTGTTGGGAGCCATTGACTACCATAATTAATTACAATCTTCTCCTCCTCCCAGGAACCATTGGCGCACTCTCAAGGGATACTCCAATGATCTGTCATTCCTATATAGGTTTTATATGAGTTTTTATGGGATCCCTCTCATTTCACAACTCTTCTCGCTTCTTTTGTCTTTTTTCCCACTCTAATTTTCGTATATCCATTGAAGGTTTGTGGGTCTGTCTTTGAAATTCATACTTCACACCTGAGACAATTATATTCCTCCCAAATTATAAAATTTTAGACTTGGATGTGATTCAACTTCAACTTCGACTCTATAACATCTCATGGATCATCCAACCCCTCGACATCATCCTGACTTACTCATGGTCGATGATGTTCGTAATTTCTCTTATGATCTTTTCTTCAAGAATTATTCCCACGCTTCTCTGGTATCTTTGCAATTAGATTCCAATAAATACTCCCACTCATCTTGTTTCTCTTTCCAATTAGAGTTTGGAGGAGGATTTTTCAAGAGAGGTCAGTACTCAACGATGTCGCCTACTCCTTTGTTTAGGAGAAATTTGTGAAGTAATGACAGAACAATGCAAATAAACACGTCGTGAAGTTCTGTATAAAATTTATTCTTGATGATTTGGACTGCCTCTCTATATTCGATAGCTTGTTCTTCAATGTAGTCTTGCATGATCCTCTTGAACCACTCATTCATGTTTGTTCTTTCTCTGTTTATGATTTTATGCACTGAATGTTCAATAGGATTTAGTCTACGCATTAGAAAGGCTGAGATATTCATAAAGTGCCTCTAGAATATCTTCCAGAAATAGTTCATGCATATTCGAGAAGAACTGAGTGTGGGATTCTTCTAGCGTCATTTGATTTCTTATTGTGTAGTTTCTAATTTCTTATTGCGTAGTTTCTAATATAGTTTGTAATTTTATGACCCCACAATTCGCACATGTCTTCAAAAGTTAACATCTATTTTCCTTTGTTATGCATGCCCAATTTCAGAACTACCGGCAAGGGAACCAATGTTGTAGTTTCAGAGAAAGTATGAGATAGTTACCAGCAGATCCTTACTTGGAGAAACACATACTATAAAATCATATATAATAACACATAGTCATATAGACAAACATACACAAGAGGTGAGAGAACCATCAAATCTTTTTATTGTAGTTCAAACAATCTCTTACATTCCATTACATAGCCATGTATATATATGCATGATATTATGTTACAAGTTGGTTACATTCTGTAATTTTCTAGTCGGTCGAATCTAACTTCCTATCTGAATGACTCTCCTAATCGACTACTACAATTGACTAACTTACTTTATTTGACCATTCATCAATCAATCATTAATTGAGAAACAATAATCACATATAAACTCAAATCACAATGTACGTAGTTTAACGTGGAAACCATTGCTAGAGAGAACCACAAAAACGTATCTTTTATAAATGTTTGTAGGCACCAACCTATTGTTACAAATATTGTAGGAACCAGCCTACTAGAGACACCAATTTCCTTAGCTGAGCACCAACTCAGCAAGATGTAGAAACTAACCTACTGGAGACACCAATCTCCTCAACTAAGCACCAAATCAATAAGATATCATCAATCCAATATCTTCATACATAAAATACTTTTGACTTCACCTACATGCTTCATTCCATAAACAATCCTTCAAAGCCTAGAAAGATTCATAGCATCATTCCCGTAATGTAATCATTGATGACAACATATACTAACAACAACATCCACTCATGGAAACATCACAACATCATAGCAATGCATATGACAATATCACAATCTCATAGCAGTGCAGATGGCATCATCACAACCTCATAGTAGTGCAGACGACAACAACACAAATTCATAACAATGCAGAAGACAACATCACAAACTCATAACATACCTTGAGAATATGAGAGACCTTAGGAGAATCCCTTAGAATTATCTTGCACACCAGAAGTAACCCCAAACACCTTTAGCGCACCTCAGACTTGATCTCTTCATTGGTTGCACGAAAAATGAAAAATTCTATCATGTATTTATAGTAATTATGTCCCCCAAAATTAGTTGAGCTGACCTTAATGTTTTGGCTTGGTTTTTGGATGGAAAAACTCATATCTCCTCATTCTTATGGAGTTAGAGGGAATTCCATATGTCATTGGAAATATATCATAATAAGATTTACAAAAATATAACTTCTTCTCCCATTTGAGTTATGTATGTAGGTTAAAAATTCCCTCAAAGATAGGGTACCCAAAATGACCAAAAATAATATTTTCAGTAATATCCATCTTACAATATTTATCTTGGACATATGTAGGCTTGTAATATTTATCTTGGACATATTGTAGGATCCCCCTATATTTGACATCAACGACAACAATATTTCCAATAATATCCCCCTTTTTCATTGATGACAACTCTTAGTCAATTTTGTAATACTCCCCCTGTCTGTAACTCTCATTGTGTCTACAATTCTTCTTATGTTTGCAACTTATACCCCTTTGAAATTAATGGAAAATGGCTTCTCTCCCTGATTTTGTGCTTCCCTTTATTGACCAGATGAGGGAGATATCACTCCTATACAAAAAAAAAAATCCTTTGACTTTATCGAGTATGTATACATCACTTGATTTTCTAATTGCATTTTCCACCAATCTTCTTGAAGCTACTTTCCTTATCTCACACCCTTTAGAATGAAATGGGAGATTGTAACCTTGATAACACATTTGGATGACACTTAGAATATTATGCTTTAACCGTTCAACATACAATACATTTTGTGTCTTAGTTTTTCCATTATCAATACTAACAATACATTTTCCAACTATCCTTATAGAAGACTTATCTCCAAAAGTAACACTACCTCCTTTTTCTTCCTTCAAGGTAAGAAACTTGGTTTGGTCCCATGTCATGTGTTTTGAACATATACTATCAATGTACTATTGGTTCCCTTCATTTTGAGCATAAAGTGCAAGTACACATTATTCCTTCTTTGGTTCTTCTTTCTTCCTTTTCCACACTCTAGTGTATTCTTCTCTATGCTTGATAAGAACATATTCTTCCTTGTTTTGTTTAGGAGAATTTATCATGTTTCTTCTATAGTCACGTGTTGTGTGCCCATAGTTATTTCACGTATATCATTCAATATCACATAGAGGAGAAAATGAATTGTAGTTTCTGTTTGCAAACCCATGAGAGCTTCTAGTTTTGTTGATCACATAATCATCCTTTGAGGTTTTGTAAGAGCCTATATTTCTATCTCTCACATGATCATTTCTTTCATAATCTCTCCAATATTTTTCTTTATGACCAAAATTATTGCAAGAAAAACAATAGACAAGAAAAAGGTATCGATTTGTGAAAGGTCTTCATTGTGGAACAAATCTTCTAAACTCATTCTTGTTCAAGTTATTTTGAGAAGAATCGAGTTTATATTGGTCATCAATTTATTTCCTGCTACTACTTTCATTGTTGGTGGAGCCTTTGAGAATATTAGCATAACTTTTAGGATTTTCTTTATTTTCCTTTTCTAATGGCTTTGTGACTTTAATGATTTCATCTCCCTTGGTGGTATTTTGTTTAGTTTTGTATTCGAGACCTATCTTGATGAATGGTGACCTTTTGAAACTGAGAATATTATATAATATTTTAGTACTCTTTCCAAAATTCAAGATTCTATTCAATTGATCAATTTGTTTCTCTAGTTCCCTTCTTAAGGAAACTATTTCATCTTCTAGCTTCTTGCAATTTTCTTCCTTTTCTTTCAGCTAGCTTATCACCACTTCATCTATCCTCTTTACCTCTTCTAGTTGAGTCTTTAGGATAATAATTGTCTTCTCTATTTCTTAAAAATCATGATCCTTCTTTTCATGTTTCTGCAATTGCTTCTTCTACTTTATATTCTCTTCCCTGAGTCTGTCTATTTATTCTAAGTCACTAAGGATTTAAGCTTCAAGATTCACTTCCCCATCAATCTATTCTTCTTCTAAATATTCATATTCTTCATTAGAATTTTTTTTTTCCATGTTTATGGAGAGAGATTCTTCTTTATCATCACTACCTTCCCTTTATTTGAAGTTTCCAAATCCTCCTTTTAGCTTTCTTACAACTTGTGCTTCTTCTTTCTCTAACTCATAGCATGAACAATCACTAGTTTTCTCTTCACTGGATCTTTCTTCATATTTTTTTCATAGATTGTCCTAAATTTGTTTAGTTGTTGCACACTTCATCACCTTGATAATCTTAGAATATGGTAGGACCTCAATATGACCTCCATTTTTTTTTTTTTTCACATGACTCCTTCCTAGTTTTATATCTATAACCTGTTTTGACTACTTCCCAAATATCAAATCCAAGGGCTTGAAAATATACTTTCATTCTTATACTCCATGTTGCATATTTTGTTCCATCAAACAAAGGATATTTATTTGTAGCGATACCTTACTTACAATCCATATGTGCTCGAGATCTGCTTTCCAGTGGTTAAACTATTTATGAAGGAACCCACTTTGATGCCAATTAATTTTGTTGAGATTATGGTTATACTGAGAGGCGAGGGTGAATCAGTATAATACAATTTTAAATTTAATTAACCATTCATCAATCAATCATTAACTGAGAAAAAAGAATCACATGGAAATCCTTGCGGGAGACAACCACAAAAGTTATCTTTTATAAATGTCTATAAGCACCAACCTACTGTTACAAATATTGTAGGCACCAATCTACAAGAGACACCAATATCCTTAATTGAGCACAAACTCAACAAGATGTAGACACCGATCCCGTCAAATAAGAACCTTCTCAATAACATATCACCAATCCAATATCTTCATACAAATAATAATTATGACTTCACCTACACGATTCATTCTAAGGACAATCCTTCAAACCCTAGCAAGCCTCATAGCATCATTCCTAGAATGTAATCACTGAAGAAAAAAATCTATTGACGAAAACATCCACTCACGACAACATCAAAAACTCATAGAAATGCAGATGAAAACATCAAAACCTCGTAGCAGTGCAGATGAGAACTTGACAACTTCATAATAGTGGAGAATAAAGCGTCACAACCTCATATCATACCTTGAGAATAAGAGAGACCTTAAGAGAATCTCTTAGACTTCTCTTGCACACTAGAAGACACCCCAAACACATTTAGCGCACCTTATACTTTATTTCTTTGTTGTTTACACTAAAAATGTGAAATTCTATCATGTATTTATAGTAATTTTATCCCCAAAAATTAGTTTGGCGGACCTCATATTTTTGGCTGAGTTGTCAGACGAAAAAACTCATATCTCCTCATTAGTAGGGGGTTAGAGGGACTTCCGTATACTATTGGAAATGCATCAGAATAATATTTCCAAGCATGTAACATGTGCTACCATTTGAGTTAGGTATGTAGGGTAAAACTTCCCTCAAATATATGGTACAAAAATTGATAAAAAAATAATACTTTCAACAATCTCCATCTTGCAATATTTATCTTGGACATCTATAGGCTTGTAATATTTATCTTGGAAATCTTGTGGGATACCTTTGTCTTTGAAATCAATGACAAAAATATTTCCAACACAAGATATCATTGTTCATCCATCAATATGCAACCAACTCTATGATCAACAAATACAAATCTCCATTTTCTTGCTTCTTCTTCTTCTACACAATTTCTCTCAAAGTTTGTTGTTTGTGTATTAGAGATCAAACATAAGGATGAGTTTTTTAGTGTTATTTATTTTTATTATTCCAAGTATCTTGATAAAAAAATCAATAGGAGTATTTTACAGCCATATATGTAGCTGGTAATGTAAGTCGGGTTTGTCTAAATGCTTCATGGAATTTTACTCCTTACATTTGACAAGGTTCATTTCTGAGCATTAGTCAGTTGGTTTACTGAAATGCTATGTAATATTTTTATGTATTAAACTCCACAAAGAACTACTTTAGGGTATCACTTTAATGAATTCTTATACTTTGAGATTTTTGAGTGTGATATTTTTGGAGTATTCCCATCAAATTCTTTTCAGTTTTGAATGCAATATTCATCTAAAGTTCTCTTAAAATATCAACACCATTTCACTCTTTTTCTTGTGAAAAAATATGGATGCATATTCTATTTGCATGTTTTTTAGAGGGATGTTATAATGAAGTTGAGAACGCATTTATTTGGATATTGAATCTTTTCATTATGTTTTTACTATTAACAAGTTGCTTGGTCCATTTCCAAACAAATTTTGCACTCAAAGAGAAATCCGGTTATCAAGAACCATTTTTTACAAAAACTAAAGAAGTAAAGATTTGGGGTTTGTTGTTTAGTATTCTCCCATTTGATAGTCCAATCCAAGAACATCAAGCTATATCTTTTAGATTATGACAAAGGAGTACCACCTCTATAAGAACACAGATTGATTTTATCCTCATGAGGTTATTGTTTGGATCTTAATCAATCTGAACATCAACAAACTATTAACACTTCAACCAATATCACTAACACATGGTCTAATGCCCAACCACAACATTAAAATATCCCAAGCAATAAACTCATTTTAGTTAGATAACATATTGCAAGGAACAATAACATCCAATATAAGGATACCACAACACAATATGTTTGGGTGGAGCCCCAGGAAGGTGCCTAAACTTTATTAATGAAGAATGTTATACCCAAACAAGTACACAAAGGATTTCAAAAACTTTGTGCATCTCATTTTATACATGAAAAAATAGACTAAGGTGCACCCACCTTAGTTCCACCCTAATTTCACCAACCAACCTCTAAATCACTTGTGGGCCTACCTATTGTAGATATTTTTCTTCAATGACACTATTAGAACTATGTTTTCATGCCCTAGACACTTTCCAAGTCATCCAAGATCATCTTGTAGACTACCCAAATAAATCTGCCAAAACTTAGCCTCACCACCCAAGTGCATAACCGTTAAAATTTACTTGAAAGAATTTCATTGATTGAATGCCTTCCACTTATTACATCCAACACTTGATGCATTAGAGTCTCATAGAATTCAGTTTAAATAAGAGATGTTTCCAACCATTCTTCCCTAACCTAGAGTATCTTACCACCATCTCCAGGGGAAATTGGACACGTGACACTCATGCTACCCACTTAATTGTTAGTTAGTTGCAATAAAATTATTGAACATTGCCCAAGGTTCTCAACCCAAACATCCTTCCAGCTTCATGGGTCATGCTCAACCATTTTAGGGTCCTAACCTAACCCCCTAAGTAGATGGATATATTTCTATGTATACAGGCCATCTATAGTAAATAAGGCCCACGTAATAGTGTGAAATCAATAATTGTAAGAAGACTTACTAGAAAAAAAATTCCAACTCCAAAGCTCCTTCTCTAGAATGTTCCTAGGAGGTAGATATAGCTATATCAAGAAGTAGAAGCAATGTAATGAGATGTCTTGTGAAGTATATTGTAATTGGAGCTCTACTCATTGGAAGTTTTCCCTTGAAAAGGAAAGTGAAGATTGCTCTCATCAATAAATGTTTAACAATTTTGGTATTCTAGTTTTTTTATTGACTATTGTTGTTGTAACCTTAAACTTCTACAATTAATCTAGGTAAAATCTATTATTTCTTCATAATGAACACCATAATGAACACCTTAACCAATTTACTAATAATGAACACCATGAATGGTATTACAACATTTTCCTGAGCCAATATTTTAGATTATGTTTTCAAGCTAGAGATGTATTCTTGTCTCTATAAATAACACAATGATCTGTCATTAAGTGAGTAAATATAAAGTAGGTGAAGAATACACATAGGGAATATAAGAAGTTTCACATGGTTGGATGCCCTTGTAACCCCTGTTGGTACCCCCTCAAGTAGTACCGCATTAGACAACACATGTATATGGAATTTCACTTCCATGTATCCTAGGGTATATCATAAGTCCCCTAGGACACCTAAAACTAGCTTTAGATAAGCCAATTGATTATCTTGTTGATATAGTGCACCAAGAATAACATTGGGGAAGCTTACTCTCTAGTACTTGGGTAATTTGGCAGTCTGACGAAGGGTATGGTCGAGCCTCCTTAGTTGGTGCCATGAAAAATTGGGTTAAGTACTATTGTTGGACCCCAGATATGTAGAAGAGAGTTATAGCACCTGACATTCCCTTTCCCTCAAGGTCCTCAAAACCCTACTCCTTGCTTCCATTCCACAAAACTCCTACATAAACAACAATATTGAGAATTTGTGAATTTTTTCACTGTAAACCCTACTCCCTGCTACTAGTCCACAAAATTCCTACACAAACTATAGTACTAAGAGTTTGAGAATTTTGCCAGCGTTGTAATATTCCTACATAAAATATAGAGTCTAGGTCCTATCGACACCCTTATTTGAGATTTATCTCAATAGAATCATTGTAACATAGTTAACAACTTAATGAGAACTGTGACCTTAAAACGAGAACTCTAGTCCAAAAGTATGATATTTTTGGGTAAAAACACCAAAATCAACCCCCAAATAAAAAACTGGTGCTACTAGTAGCACCATTCTTTTGGGAGGTAGTTAAAATTGCAACTTGTTTCAAATCATGCCCTTAACATTGCGGACAAAACCCTAAAATTGACCCTTGAATCGAAAAGTGATGCTACTAGTAGCATCGTTTATTTATTTATTTTAAACTATGGCCTTAACCACTGACACCACCACAAATACGACACTGAAAATCGACACCTAAATCTAAAAGTGTTATTTATTTTTTTGTATATGAAAAAATTAGCAACTGGGCAAGCTCATACTTGCATGACATGGGGTTACAAAAATTCAAATTTAAAAATGTTTTATGGGAGGGAGCGATGTCTAGCATTGCTCCCTCCCCCACGGGCATGGACTATATGCAGTCCATGGGCATTGAGGATGGGGGCGATGTCGAGAATCACCCCCTTGGAAACCACATTGCCTAAACAACATCGCCCCCTCCCATACAACATTTTTTTTTTTTTAATTATTTATTTTTTAGTTAGTTTTTTTCTTTTTTCTTTTAATACTTTAGATTTTGGTTGT
>SNQJ01S0024757.1:14660-41766 GCA_010110895.2 Picea sitchensis | reverse complement strand
TTTTTATTTAATTTTTTGGTTTATTTTTAATTTTATGTTGTTTTTAAATTTTTTTATAAAACAATTTGTGTTTTCACCCTTTTTGTTTTCAATTTTTGTGTTTTTAATTTAGCGCTTTAAGGGTTATTTTTTAATATTTTTTAAAGATTTTACTCTTTTTTAATTCTTTTTTTGAATTTTTTGATTAAAATTTTGTGATTTACATTTTTTTCAACAAAAATTGTTTCTTTTCCTTATTTCTAAAATAAAATTATTTGTTTTCCCTTGTTTTTTGTTTACACGCGTTTTTTTTTTCCAATTTAATTATTTTATTAATGTAAATTATTTAAAAAATAAAAATTGATTAATAAATAAATTATCAAGTAATCACACTTTTAGATTTAGGAGTCAATTTTCATATTTTTATTTGTGGTGGTGCCAATAATCAAGGCCACAGTTTCAATTAGGCCATAGTTTTAACTAAAAAAAAAGTAGTGCTACTGGTAGCATCACTTTTCAATTTGAGGATCAATTTGAGGGTTTTGTTTGCAATGTCAAAGCTGCGATTTTAAACAAGTCGCAATGTTAACCACCTCCAAAAAAAGGAGTGTTATTGATAGCACCACTTTTTGAAACAGGGGTAAAAATACGACCTCTAAAAAAATGAGAACTCTGGAGAATTCTCGCTAAGTTGGTAACTTTGTTTTGTGTCGAGATGATGATTTTGGTACCACTCTCTAGTAAGTATTTTTGTGGAACCACTTGCCCCACTACTAGAAAACTATCTCAATAGACTCAAAATGCAATGTTGATCACCTTGGTACCACTATCCAGTAACCTTTTTCTTTTGGAACCACATCTCTATGAATACCCAAAGAACAAAGCTAGTTGCCGGAGTCTTCTCTTTGGAAACTCAATGTGATGAGTTGCAACACAAAATAGACTGCAACCACTCCTCAACCCAACAAAATATCGATGCCATCAATGAAAATCTCCCCAAATTGAAGTGATTCACATACCAACTATCCAAATTCATGGCATTGCAAACTCAATCCGTGAGTTATCAATGGAAAGACTATTCATCTCAAAAGGAAAGATTTGAATCATCCAGTTCCATGGGGCCTCACTCTACCCCAATCATTCGTGAACCTATGACTCAATTGTGGCACAAACGCCCTAAAGTGGATCTCAACAAATTTGATAGATCCAACCCCACAGGCTGGGTCATTGTTTTAAGGAAAATATACCAATAGACTATGAAAGAAAACCCTTAGTGTGTGTGTGAGGCTCATTGATAGATAGGGAGATAGATAAGGTATCTATATTTCCTAATACTAACATGCATGTTAAAATTAAATGAGAAGGAAGGAAGAAAATAAACTAATTTTGGATGGTTGTCCTTAGTATCTTGCAAGTTCCACTTGATCTCACTCTAGATTCAATACTTCACTAAAGAACCTACACAATCAACCAACAAAAAACACCTTCCTCATTTTTCATCAAATAAATAAGATAGCTTACAAAAAGAAAGTCTTGATCTATTTACTCAAGCAAATTAAAACAACAAAAAAAGATCAATAAACTAGAGAGGTTTTGGGGGTGAGAAGAAGATAGATCTATATTGATTTAAATAAAATTACAACAAGAATGTTACCTTGAGATTCACTTCTATACTCCTTGCTCCAATACCCAAAGTCCTCCTTCTTCACCACAAGTCCACCTCTGCCAACTAGCATGATCCGTGTACTCTATCTCAATGAATAACCATTTGAATGTATGATATAATCTCACCTAATATTTTATCACATTATGAAGTTGATATCCAAACTCTCAATAATGGTAATATTCACAACCAATAATTCTCACTAAAATATGATATCATAAGGATGTTTGCAATAGTGTTCCTTTCCTTAAATTTGGATCTCTTACTTATATATTATTGAGGAGGAGTTAACTAGACTACATGGAATTCATGTCATGCACATGTGAGCCATGCACAACTACCATGCAAGATTTTGTCTTTTTCCAACTCATACTATATTGGCTTTCCTCATGAATTTATATTTTCCTCGCTAACAAGGAGTGTTGAAGTTTGTAGCATCAAACATGTACTTTTGCACAGGTCTAAGTGTCTAGACATGTGGAAGTCATCTAAAGCCTTCAACCTTAGTAACTTAATTTAATTAAATGAATTATTAAAATAAAGTGTTTTTATAATTAAAGTGAGTTTAATTTAATGAAATGCTAAGGTTATTAGCATCCATGAATTAAATAAATCTTAGTCATTGATCTCAAGTGAAGTGAGATCTAATATCAACCGTTAATTTGTTTGGAGATTAGGGTTATGTTTGATTTGGTCATAATTCAAAATTATAAAAGAAAGGCTAGGTGAAGGAGAAATACATCCCACTTGAAGAGAAAAAAAAATATTTTTTCTCAAGTGCTTGAGTCATGAAGGACTCTAACTCAAGGGGATCTAGGACAAGAGAAAAAAAAAAGAAATTTTCTCATGTGCTTGAGTCATGAAGGACTGTGATTCAAGGGGATCTCAAAAAAGGTGACGAAGTTCTTTCATCTAAAGATCAAGTTCAAAGGAGGAAAGTGAAGGTAGTGCAACAAGTAGATCTAGCAGATTTGAGGTAACAACATATGGATCTAGTGCAGAGATAAGGTGTCAGTGGATAAATCTAGTACAAATCTAAGGCACCAATGGGTAGATCTAGCATATTTGAGGTACCAAAAAAATTATATAGTGTATATATAAGGTACCAAAGGATATTTATATCATATCTAAGGTACCATCAATAGATGTAGAATATATGAGGTACCAAAAGGAAGATCTAACATATTTGAGGTACCAACGAATATATCTAGTGTAGAGATGAGGTACCATTGGATAGATATAGTGTATATATGAGATATCAATATGTATAATAATATATCTTAGGTACCAGCAGAAAGATCTTAAATATATAAGGACCAATAGGTCGATCTAGTGCAAATATGAGTGTCCAACAAGCATATCTGGGAGGATCAGGCAACGATTTTCTTCAAGCTCGAAGTTTCCAGGTTTGTTGTAATTTGTATTTTTCCTCAATGGGACATTTTTTTATCTAGGTGGATATTGGTTTCCACCCACCTATTCCATTGGCTCGAAAAACAGTCTTCCACCTTGGCATTTTTGTTTCTAGTTTTTTGGGTCCCGAGCTTCCAGGGCCGTTTTGAGGCTCTAAACAATGGTTTTAGGGCTCTCCATAATAAAAACATTGACATAGTTAGATTGTTACATCAACATGTGTAGTCCTTGGATATACCTTTCCAATGAGCTATCGTGTCCCCCAAACGGAGATCGTATGCCAAAGTTACGCCCCTGGGAAGTTGATACACCAAACTACCCAAAACGGGCTCCACAGAACTGTTAGCTTTTCATCTTCCGGGGTTAGGGTTTTGGATTTTATTTATGTTAAAAAGGCCTTGGAGCCTCATTATAACAGTCATCTTCTTGCGAATGCGAGTCGTCATCACATCTCTTCTCAAAGATAAGCTACCACCACTCTAACGAGTCTTTCACTCTGTATTTTTATAGTTTTTGTACATTTTCGCTCATTAATAGAAATTGTGTATTATTGTATCTCTATGCCTCTTGTTATATTTCCAATATATATTTTTTATATTACTTTTTCTCTTTCAATATCTCTGCATATTTATGTGTTATATCTCCACTCTCATTTTGTGCCAAAAATATCTGGATCAATTTTCCTAGTAAGGGAGCCCTTGTAAGCTTGGAGTCGTTATTAATGAAAAGATTATTTGAAGGGTATAATTCTATGTGCATGTGTGAATTTTGGTTTCTATATTTATTTCACTATTTTATTTATTTCTATCCAATATATTGTATCATGTGTGTTGTAGTTTGATTATTAACAAGGAAAAACACAAGGTAGTAATTTAGCTAGGTATTGGGAATTTAGATTTTGCAACATGGTATCAGAGCTTGCACTATGAGAGGGAAACAAATTTCAAACACAACTCAAGAGAGAACAAAGAAAGAATTTTTCTCAAGCTACCTTGAGAACTTGAAATGCGAAGGACTATGACTCAATATGATCTCAACAAGGGTGAAGAAGGTCTTCCATCTAGAGATCAACTCAAGGGATAACACATCTATTTAGAGTCAATGACTCATAGAGAGAGAATATAATGATTTTTTCTTGAGGAGATACCAACAAGGGTGAAGAAGGACTTTCATCTAGATATTAGCTTAGTCCAAAGGAGAATAGAAGAAAGTGGCAAGAAAAAAACAAATATGATAACAAGGATAGATCTAGGCATATATGAGAAACAAATATGAGTTGCAAAAGCCATAGGAATATGACATACAGAGCTACGAAGCAATGTCATATGCATAGAGAAGATAACTCATGGCACATACATACGCGTTGAACAGGTGCATCTAAGAGCATACATATGCATCAGACATGTGGTCTAGGGTCTGTACATATATGTTTTACAGGTCATGCAATACGCGTACAATTCATACAGGTCACCGATATAGGGTCGTACGACCAGGGTAGAGGCACTGGATTGCAGGGGTTGGATGTATTTTTTTTTTAGTCGGAAGAAAATATGATAGAAGCATGAGAAATATTCAACACTCTGATAGAGAAGGAATCATGGATCCATGTGGAGCTTGGTGATGATTCCAAGTATGCAGTGAAGGGAGAGGGAACAATCTTGTTCCATCTTGAGTGAGGAGGTTCATTGGAATACCGAGATGTGTTACATGTACCCGAACTAAAGAATAATTTTCTCTTAGTCTTGGTTATAGAGGACATGGATTTTTCCATCGTGTTCAAGGAAGGGAAAGTAATCATACGTTCATAGGAAGCTATCCCTGACATTGTATTGAGCACCGGGGTTAGAGAGGGAAATGTATACAAGTTGTAGGGAAAGCTTGTTTAGGCCTTGGTACATAATAGTGAAAACAACCTGTGTGAGTTACAGAACAAGAGGATGGGACACCTACTCTATAGGGTATTGCCAATTGTAAGTGAGATTGTCATTGGTCTTCCATATTTTAGTGTTGAGGAGTAGGGCATGTGCAGAGCATGTGCTTTTGGAAAGAATGTCGAGGCTTGCTTTCCAAATAGTGAGAGTAGGTTCAGGGGGATTTTGGATCTTATACATTCATGTGTGTGTGGACAAAGGTCAATGGTAGAGGACAAGTAGCAGGAGGATCCAAAGGGAGAACAACGTTCAAAGACTTCCAGTGTGGGGAGTCAACCTTTAGGTGGGGAGGAGGATTTATCCCCTTCTAGTTTTATTAGGAGACCTAGATGGTTCATGTAGACATTTAGGGATGCTCAGAAGCACAATGTGGCTCCTAAAATCATATTCAGAGAGATAACACCTCCGAATAAGTTTCCAAACTTCATGGTGCTAATGAGTAACATCATTGATTGTGATTCTTTTAGTGTTAAGGAAGAAGTAGACCAACATGGTGGGTGGAATGCCATGGTGTAGGATGATGTGTGGGACATTGTGACGGGACTAGAGGGAAAGTTAGTTCTAGGTGGCTCTTCCAGAAGTACCTTAATTTCTAAGAGGGAGTGTTGAAGTTTGTAGCATTGAACAAGTACTTACGCACAGGTCTAAGTTTCTAAATGTTTGGAAGTCATATAAAGCCTTCAACCTTAGTAATTTAATTTAATTAAAGTAATTATTAAAGTAAAGTTCTTTTATAATTAAATTGAGTTTAAGTAAATGAAATGTTAAGGTTATTAGAATTAGTGAATTAAATGAATCTTATTCATTGATCTCAAGTGAGATGAGATCTAATCTCAACCGTTAATCACTTTGGAGATTAGAGTTAAGTTTGATTCGGTCATAAATCCATATTATAAAAGAAAGGCTAGGTGAAGGATAAATACATTCCACATGAAGACAAAGGAAGGGATTTTTCTCAAGTTCTTGAGTCATGAAGGACTATGACTTAAGGGGATCAAGGACAACAGAAAATAATGAATTATTCTCAAGTGTTTTAGTCACGAAGGAATGTAATTCAAGGGGATCTCAGCAAAGGTGAAGAAGGAATTTCATATAGAGTTCAAGTTCAAATGAGGAAAGTGCAACAAGCATATCTAACAGATATTAGGTGCTAGCGGAAAAATCTAGTAGATTTGAGGTACCAGCAGGAAGATATAGTAGATATGAGATATCAATGGGTAGATCTAGCAGATATGAGATACCACCGAGAAGATATAACATATCTTGTTATAATATTCATCAATATTGAGAGGGGGGTGGATAAATATTGAACACGTTTTACCATTTTTAACTTTAAGCACATTGTGTAAACATTATCCATTAACAATTCCATTCATCATCAGAAAAACATCCATACACAGAACAAAATGATTTTTACGTGGAAACCAAAAAGGGATAAAACCACAAAATTATTTTCTTATTTCATGTTAATATTGCATTCGTAGGAAGAACCAACTTATAATATTCTCCAACACCAACTGGAAGGAGGCACCAACCCCTTGATTTACGGGAACCAACCTGAAGGAAGCTCCAAATCCCTGATTTACCAGTGTTGACTAGAAGGAGGCACCAATCCTCTGGATTTACTAGCTCCAACTGGAAGGAAGAAATCACTCCCTGAAGCACAAGTACCAACCTACATGCTTCATTCTGTAGACAATCCTTCAAACCCTAACAAGCCTCATAACATCATTCCTAGAATGTAATCAATGAAAACAACATCCACTAATGGTAATATCCATTCACATCAAAATCATGACAACATCACAAATTCATAGCAGATTATATGGTAGCATCACAACCTCACGTCAACATCACAACTTCATAGTAGAAAATATAACAATATCACAACCTTATAACATAGCTTGACGATAAGAAAGACCTTAAGAGAATACCTTAGAATTCTCTTACACACATGATAGACACCCCAACACCTTGAGCACACCTCATACTTGATATCTTTATTGGTTACCATAAAAATGAAAAATTATATCCTATATTTATAGTAATTATGTCCCCAAAAATTAGCGTATCCGACTTCAATTTTTTGGTTGGGTTATCAGACGAGAAAACTCACTACTGCGATATATTTTGGTTCTGTTGTGGATAATGATATTGAAGGTTGCCTCTAGCTCAACCAGGACACTAAGAAGTCACCTAAGTAGAAAGATACTCCACTTGTACTTCTTCAGTGATTAATAATTCTTTCCCATTGTACATCCATGTAGGATACCATAGTTAACTCATTTTGTTTCAGATACCATAGTCCAAAATATGTTTTTCCTTTAAGATATGTAAAGATCCTTTTCACTACTAGAACATGGGTTTCCTTTTGTGCCGCTTGAAATATTGTGACCTATCCAACTGCTTGCATTACATATGGTATTGACGTTGTCACATAGAGTAGACTACCAATCATTGATCTATATATTCTTTGATCCACTTATTTAGATTCATCATGTTTTCTGAACTTGAAACCAGTAACCATAGGAGTACTCACAGGTTTATAGTCTTCCATTTTGAACTTATTTAACATTTATTTGATGTACTTGGTTTGGGAAATGGAAATTCCTTCATCTAGCTAATATATCTAGAGTCCCAAGAAGAAAGTCAAGTCCCCAACTAGGGACATTTCAAATTCATTATGCATATCCTTGGAAAATTTTTGAATCAATCTGTCATCATCACTTCCAAAGATGATGTCATCAACATACACTTCAATAATAATCATACTACCTTGATACACTTTTATGTAGAGGTTACTATCTGCATTTCCCCTTATGAATCATTTTTGTTGCAAGTACCTGTCCAATAATGAGTACCAAGCTCTCAAATCTTGATTAAGTCCAAACAGGTCTTTCTTCAATCTACAAACATAGTCTTCCTTTTCTAATAGTATAAACCCTTCTGGTTGTTCTATGTAGACATGTTATTCTAATTCTCCATTTAGAAAAGATTATTTTACATCCATTTGATACACTTTTATCCTTTTGGAGAATGCATAAGACAAAGACATTTTGATTTCATCCATTATGGCCATGAGAGCACATATTTATTCAAAATCTATTCCTTCAACTTGAGCGTATCCTCTGCACACTAGTCTTGATTTTTTTATGGTTACCTATCCATATTTTTTTAGATTGTTTCTAAAGACCCATTTTGTCCCAATCACATTTTTGTCCTTTGGTCTTGGAACTAGTTCCCATGTCTCATTCTTGTCTATTTGATTTATTTCTCCTTCCATAGCCTCAATCCAATGTTCACCGTTTTTTTCTTCCACAAAATTACTCGGTTCAATTGTGGACAGTAATGAAAAATTTCCTTGTTCAGGTGTATGTGTTTGCCTTCTTTTTCTAGTTTCTAATCTGGAACTTCTATCTCCAATGATTTGTTTTGGTGGATTATTCTTATGAAATCAACAGTAAGGTGTCCTAGAATGTGTTTAAAAACCTTTTTGGTTGTTTTCTTCTTGTTCTTCTTTTGGCTAATTTTCTTGTTCTTCTTCTTCCTCTTCTTCTTGTTTTAGTTCGTCATTTTCCTGTTCTTCAAAGATATTTGAATTTTTCCTTTCCTTCCTAGTCTTCAACAAGTCTATTTCAACAATGTTTACATTAATGCTTTCCACTATCTTTTTGAGTCTTAGAGTGTAACACTTATATGTTTTTCTTTTGCATCAGTACCCAACAAATATGCATTTGTCTACTAGGGAGTCAAATTTTCCAATATTCTTGTCTTCCCTTTTTTATGTAACACTTGCTTCCAAACAGTCTAAAGTGCTTGGCATTGGCATGTATTCCTTTCCACAACTCATATGGAATATTATCATTATTCCTTCTGATCAATCCTCTATTCAAGATATGAATGGTTGTATGCAATGCTTGTCCCCAAAATATATCACTTAGCTTGGGGTCATTCAATATGGTTCTGGCCATTGGCATTTCTTGTATAGTTTTTTTTTCCTTTCAACAACTCCATTTTGCTGAGGCATTCTAGCTGTTGAGAATTGTCTTTTTATTCCTTTTTCTTCACAAAATTCCACGAATTATTTTGAAGCAAACTCACCTCCATTATATGATCTTAAGCATTTGATTTTAAAATTAGTTTTATTTTCAACCAACTCCTTGAATACCCTGAAACATTTGAAAAATTCTGAATTTTTCTTAAGGAAGAAAACCCAGGTCATTTTGGTATAGTCGTCAATGAGTATCATCAAGTATTGTTTACCATATAGTCCTTTTGTTCTAGTGGGACCACATAAATTAGTGTGTACAATCTCCAATTGTTTTTTCATAGATTATTCCTTTGTCTTGATTTCAACTTTTGTTTGTTTTCCATGCTGACAGTGCTTGCACATAGTATTTGTTGGGTTTGTAATTTTTGTAATTTCTATTATAGCTTTCTTCTTATTGATCTTGACAAGATTATCAAAGTGTATATGTCCCATTCACCTATTCCAAAGCCAACACTCATCTTCTTTTCCCAAACAACATCTTTCTTTTTCAATCTCATTCAAGATGTATATGTTGTTTGGATTCCTTATCGTTTTTTCCACAAGTCTATTTGATCCTTCTTTCCTTATTTCACATTCTTTTGAATTAAATATAAGTGTGTATACCTGATCATACATTTGGCTCACACTTAGAAAATTATTCTTCATATTTTCACAAAGTAGGACATTTTCTACCACAACATCTTTGTTTACAAGAATGACTGTGCCTTCTCCTATAATTTTGGCTGAGTTATCATTTCCAAATGTGAAAAACCCCTCTTTTTCTTTCTTTAATGTTACAAATATGTTATTTTCTCTAGTCATATGTTTTGAGCATCCATTTTCACTATACCAATGACTTCTTCTATTTTGGGCTTGTAAGGAAAGACCACATTCCTCAACCTTCAAATCTTCTTGCTTCCTTTTCCAAGTTCTATGTTGTTCCCCTATAAGATTGATAGGAACATGTTTAGCTTCCCTTGAAGAAACTATCAAATCACTTATCTAGTTTCTAGCTATTTGTCCAAAATTGTTACATTTATAGCATTCAATTTCATAACCAGAGCACCAAAACTATTGATGGGTATTCTATATGCACTAAATCCCTCAATTAAATTGTCAACCCGGAGTAAGTAAACTTATATTTGTGGAACTGTATGAGCCAAGGAAGAAAATCTAATGGAACTATTGTCTAACTAAGGGGATGGTCTATCTAAGGATCAATTTACTTGAGAAATGACTCTTTTATTTTTATCAATTATCAAATCCGATTAATGACCTTGAAATATTTACCCTAAGAAAATTCAAACAATGGATTGATGGATTATTTCCAAAGAGGAAAACCATAACCTACTTTAAAAAAGTTAATCTATTCAACCCAATGAGCAACAAAAAGTAAATTACTTTTGATATTTTATCTTTAAGCAAATAAGCAAACAAACGACTAACCTATCAAGACTATTTCAACAACTAAACTCTATTCTTAAGAAAAAATCATAATCATTTCTATTTGGAAAAGGAGAAATCTTAATCTACTTAATCAAAAAGCATCATGACTATACTCAGATTCTAATTAATCAAAACTATTCTTAATTTGAAATAATAGGAAAAGAGAATTCAAAGATGATGAATATGTTTTCGATGCCGAATAACATCACGATGGCATGTGACTATGAGTGACAGTTCAAGAGGGATTAATTCAATGTTGACTTCTATAGATAAATGGAAAGTGTGAATCAAGCAATCTAACAAAATCTTTTCCATCATAGAAGCAACACTAAGTATGTTGGAAATCAATGCGATCTCTAAATTTCATGCATCAATCATCAATGATTAAAACCACTCCTATACTAATTCAAGCACACTCTTATGCTAACTCAAGAAAATTTACAAACTTATGAACTTATGATTAAAAATCTTAATTCAAATCCAATCTTCTAATTAAAATTGATCTATAATTGAGATTTTATAAATTAAACTGGACTAATCCTATCATTAAAACTCAGATTTCAAACTAGAATGCTCTTAGAAACATAACCCCAAAATATATTTCTATCCTAGCATACTAAAACAATATTAATGAACCAAATAGATCTATGAAAACATAACTGAACTGATAATTAAATCTAACTTCATTACAACTATTAAAACTTGCAACTATTAATCCATCGAAGCTTGCAAACGATCCTAAATTAAAACTTTGTTTACACTAATACTTTGTCTAAATAATACTTTGTTTTAATTTACATAAACCAAATTAAAACTTCAATACATCGTCTAAGTTAGTAGCATACATGACAATTGCTAAGAATAAGAAACACAACATGACAAATAACCAACTCCTATAAGAAATCTTCAATTTAAAGGAAGATGAATTAGACAATTAAATTACAATCAACATGCACAGTAATTAAAACTAAAATATACATACGACAAAGAAACACTGTAAATTCTAAATAAGAAAATGAAACACATGATATATCTATCTATTCTGTCACCCAGACCGCTAGTGCCCCCCTAGCAGGTCGTGGCTACTCTTCAACAACAAAATGCAGGCTTAACTCAATGTGATGATGTCATTAATTAAAAATACAATCTGGAACACAAGTTTGCAAAGAAATGTCTAAATTACACAACAAAATTCTTCTTAAAAATTCTCTCCATTGTCTTGCCACTGCTATTGGTATTTATAGGTAAATTACAGTTCGAGAGGTCGACCACTGGAAGGGTCGACCTTCTCTAAAAATGGAAAATCCATTAAATGTGCTTCTAACAGCTTTGGCTTCTAGAAAATCCATGAGCCACTCAACGATCAACATAACCGCCCAATATGAGGTGTAGTGAGCTCTGTAGCTGGAGTCCACAAGGGGGAACAAAACCTAGATCGCCAATTCATCCACCACATGCTGTCAATGTACCAACCGCCAACTCCTCTGCACTCTGAGTGCTGGATCGTGTGTCAGATGGAGTGTCAGATCGCGTACCATATGGGGTGTTGGATGAAGTGTCGGACGAGGTACCAGATGGAGGATCAGACCACGAATTCTCCCTGTTACACACAAATCATGCATTAAATCCTTATAAACATCAAACTAAACTGAATTTAGCTCAAAATCATTGTAAAACATTGATTACACATACTTGATATAAATCCATGATGAATCGGTATAAAATCCTTTGAAAAATCCTTCAAAATGGCCAATAGAATATATAATATCGGTGCGAAAAGGTTTCAACCATCACAATAAAACAGTCAAAATACGAACCCAACATTACCCCCATGCCTAAGGATTTGCAAGTCCCACTACAAACAAAAATGAATCACCCAACATGACTAGACTTGCGAAGGAGGGGGTGGATTATATTTATAAGATTCTCCCTCTTGTCCTGAAGACTTTGTCTTGGGCCTCTTATGATGTTTCAATGTGATCTGAGGCTACGATTTTCATTGGTCATTTGATCAACCAATCGTTGGAGAGAATTCACTTTTTCTTGCAATACCGCATTGTCGTGATGGAGATGCCTATCCATAGTCTTTCTCTCTTCCAACTATTAAAGCAACTGAGCATTTTATTGTTGTAATTTTTCAATAACTGGAGTATGATCAGATGTTTTAGAGGAGGGCTTGGATCCCTCACTACGACATACGGGCGAATTATTCCACGAAATTTTTCCATGTTTCCATTATTTTCATTTTTATTTTAAATTGGGCAGGATTTTCATCGCTATTGCCATGAAAGTTCGTCTCTATAGCGAAAATTATTGCATACCTCAAAAATCATCTGCTAACACACGTGGCTTGCAAGGACTAGTTGAATTTTTGCAGGTCAACTCAGGCATTTTTGTCACTATATCGGCAATTGTCGATCTATATATACCTGACCTTAAGAGACTTTGTGACACATTTGCTATAGTTTCAACATTGTTCGTGGATTTTGTTTGAGATGTTTATTTTTTCCGTCACCCACCGATTGAACAAATTCAATTCTCGATCTACATAGCTTGGATTTTGAACTTGCAAGGTTAGTATGTTTTTTTTATTTATGTACTCATTTCGCTTGTAAATTTTTGTTCAAATGAAATTTAATGTAGCTTGTTTTGTCCTTGATAATATATTATATGTGCAGTACCATATTTCAAAATATTTATGTCATTGGTTTTTGGATCTAGTTAGTATATTCTATGGAAATTCATGTGAAATGTTAAGAAAAATATTTTCCGAAGTATTTTAAGAAGAAGGAAAATTACTCCATCAATAAGTCATTTCAAACATTAAAAACAGATGTCATTATATTCAATATAGATTAATTTGAGCCTACAATTCCCTATGTAAATTTAATCCTTATTACAAAACCACCAACTCATAACAAATTTACAGGTTGGACTAATGTTTGAAATAGAAAGTGGAAAAAATATCCTCTCGGGTCTAATCCTATCCCTTAGTGACCTTCTTAGCTCTCTAAATTTTGTGTTTCTATGATGTTGTGCCTATATATATTAATGTCATATTTTTAGTCTAGTATTAGGTTAGGTTAGTCATATAACATTGTATTCTTATGTCATGTTGTTTCTCTCAATTTTTTATAATCACACGCAATTCTAGATGTAGTGATTAACTCTAGTTTGTAGTTGATGTAACATTTTTATACACTATTAATACAGAGTAGCTAAAACATAAAAATTTCATGATGAAATCTACGATAACATGATGAAATATACTAGTCAGAAAATGAAAAATGAAAGCATGCTAAAGTGTCTTAGAAAATAAAATGTTGACCACTGTAAGTAGCTGCAAATCAACATGTCATAATTTAAACCAACCAAACCTAATTGTATATGACAAGTGGATGACATTCTTTTTTTAGTGGTGAATTTCAAAGAATGAAATTTTCTCTACCAAACAACTTAGAGGCTATTGTATGGTGTCGAGTGATTAAAGTTTGAGAAATTTTGACCACTTTTGTTAAATGGTGTGTAATTATTTTCCATGGTGATTTAGTACACACTACTCTAAAGTACAAATTGAAGCATGTCGATCTTAATAGTTAATCGATAATAATAAAAAAAGCATGTCAAAATGTCTTAGAAGAAATAATTGTGAGGATTGTAGGTCACTGTAAATAAACATATCATAATCGAAAGGAGTAGCTAAAATATGAAATTTTGACAACTTACTGTTTGGTATGGTGTAGGTAAGACAATTACTTGTCAGTACAAACATTTGTCACTATGAACGAAAATGACAGGAATCTTGCTCGATTAAGAGCGACATTAGAGGCGAGGGGCGATGGAAAATGGTATTTCCCTTGCTATGATTGCAGGGGCTTGCAAAGAAATAGACTTTTAATAACAACAATTGAAAGACATTGTAGGGAGAAGGGGCACACCGAAGGGGGTTATGAATATCATCCCTTGGTAAGAGGATTCAATATTTAATGTATTCTCTGTAATAGTCATCATGACATGAATTTTAGTAATATTTCTTATCAAGGTTTTTATATTTTCTATACACACTAACTTTTCTACATTTTTTTTAAATATATAGACGATGCCCCCAAAATGTCGACCTCCGGAGAGTTATTTTCCAAGTACTAGCAGAAATACTCCTTTACAGGCTGGTGAACTTCGAGATCAGAATATTGAAGTTGTTGATCAAGTTATTAATAATGATATGGAAGGAGGTAATGTTAGTGATTCAAGTCAAGAAGATGAGATACATAGATTGATCCAAGACACATTTGCTCCAATGGATGAGGACAACCAGGATGATAGTCATGATGTTGGTCCTCTACTCGAGAAGTCACATCAACCTCTTTATGAAGGCTCAACAACAAATCTTCTATATGCTATATTGTTTTTGGTGAACTTGAAGGTTTTGAATGGTTTATCAAACACATGCCTCACACATATACTAAGGTATTTAATTTGTTAATTATTTATGCCTGCATGTTCACAAATACTTAAAAGGTTCAACTTTTTCCTATATTGCTATTGTTTTCTAATTTGTAAATTAGTATGGATGCAATGTTGATGATTAATATTGTTTACATTGACTTATTGTTTTGAATTTTGTAGATTGTTAGGTGGATTTCTATTACTGACGTCAAATATTTTGCCACACACATATCGAGAAATATCCATGATTATGAAAGAAATTGGAATGGAGTATCAGGCTATTGATGCATGTCCTAATGATAATATCATATACTATGGACAATATGCATTAGAAAATGAATTCCCACAATGTCAAATAAGTATATATCGAACCGATAAAGTGTCAAATAAGGTGCCTCACAAATTTCTTCGTTATATTCCCGTAATTCCACGTTTCCAGCGGTTGTTCAGGTGCCAAAGTATAGCACAGTTTATGGATTTCCATGCAAAGAAAAGAAGTCGAGATGATGTTCTTTGAATTCCTGTAGATGGTTTTGCATTGAAGTACTTCGCATAAAAGTGGCCAATTTTTAAAGAAGAACCTCGTAATGTTAGACTTTTGTTGGCAACTGATGGTGTCAATCCATTTGGAGATCTCCGTTATACGTACTCAGTGTGGATTGTTTTTGCTATAAACAATAACCTTCCTCCTTGGATGTCAATCAAGAGAGAGCACACAATGTTGTCAATGATTGTTCCAGGTATTTAATTATCTTTTATTTGCTTTAAAGTATGACAAAATATTTCATTTCTTTGTTTCATGCATGGTAATTATTTCTTATATATATAACGACATCTAGATAAGTATAATTAATCATGCAGTATGTTGAACCAATTAGGTAAGTACTAGGTTAAAGATATGAACGTATATATTAAATCTCTTATTGATGAGTTGTTGAAGTTATGGGTTGGCGTCACTATGTAGGACATCTCTAGACCAATAGGGCAAAAACAATTTCAATTCCATGGAATATTATCATGGACAATTCATGATGCTCCCAGGTTAACAAATTTTTGTGGTATATTGTTACTTTCTTTTGTGATTTAATATTATATATTTATTGAAAATATCATGCATTATTTTAAATTGTAACTCTAATTGTCTATATTAATTCATATATCTTGTAGGTCTTCAAACAAAGGGTAAATTTGCATGCCCAGTTTGTGGTCCTAGGATAAAATCTCATCGTTCAAGGAGCTTAGGAAAGGAAGTGTTTGATGAGTATAGGAACTTTCTGCCTAAGAACCATAGTTATTGAACTAAAGACAAAGAAAAGTTCAATGGTAAAGAAGGTAATGGACAAAAACCATGAATAATGACACCTTGGTTATGGAAGTTGGAATATATTAGAAATTGTCAAGGTATGCAAATTATTTATGTATGATATATTATATAAATATTTGGTTAATTTCATTAGTATTAATTTCATTTTGTTTGATTAATTAGTGTTAGTTTCAATTTGTTGATGTTTCATGAATGTCGTTAAGGCACAAATGGGCTTCCACGAGGAATGAAAAGTTACTCGATGCAATTCATTAGGTTTCCATACTATGAGCACTTACAAATAGTTCATATGTTTGATACACTGCATATCAGGAAGAACATAATAGAACAATTATGGTGAATATTAGATGGAAGGACTAACAAAGAGAGAATTGGAAAGATTTGTTGTTATTATTAATTCTAATGGTGATGGTCATGAACAAAATACTAGTCTTCCTTGGTTATTGACGGACCAACATAGCAATATTGTAAAAGAGGTCATTCAAAAAATTAGGTTTCCGACGGGGTTTTCGTTGAACATACAAAATATATTAACGAAAAAGGTGATTTTGGTGGGGGTTAAAACACATGACTGGAATACATTGATTAAGGTAATTAGTAGGTTATAATATATTTCCTTATTGGTACGCATTTTTTGGAAACAAATAAAAATTATTTGTTTTTTGTTACAGTATGTTCTACCTTTATCTCTCCCAAAGGACTTTGACAACAACATAAAACAGATTATTTATGTACTTGGAAAATACATGCGGTAAGTAATGTTTTATAAGGAAAATGTACATCTTATGTGATTTGTAGCGGAACCTATTGACATATTATGTTTTATCTGCAAATTTATCTATTCCTTGATATTATTTTATTGCATCAACATTTGTGGGTGGTTATCATCAAAAGAAATCCATAAAGAAGATATAAGGTATTGAAAGAGAGAAATTCCCCTACTAATGTGTCAAATGCAACAATATCTACCTCCAACATTTTTCAATGCACAAGAACACTACCTCATACACCAAGTTGAGGAGATTTAATTATGTGGACCAATGCACACAAGTTTGATGTGGATGGTGGAGAGGCAGTTGAAGTCATTGAAGGATTTTGTTAGACAAAGAGCACGTCCCGAGGGTTCTATGGTTGAGGGATATATGGCATATCAATGCATGGTGTATAATAGTCAATATCTACCTAAATTACCAGAAAATATGAATGTGCCTCGCATTTGGCATCTTGACTCCATGAACAAATTTGAATGGGAGGTCCTATTGGGGAAAGGTAAAATGAGGACTGTGAAAGGTAATTATTATATGTTGACATAGATTTAATATATTACACATTTATTTTTCCAATTGTATTTATCATAATGATTTTTTGCATTTGTTATTCTTGCATATTGAACTATATTAAACTATTCCTTTATTAACAATAGCTAATTAATGATATTAAATTGTTATTTTATCATATAGTTGCTCGAGAGTGGGATGTTTTACATTTATACATTGCAAACAACCTTGATTGGATGGAGCATTGGATAGAATATAATGAAGAATAATTCAGTAGGTTATCATGGGAAGGGGTGAGTAAGATGATTAAAGCAATGCATTGTCGTCGAGATCAATTTCTTGATCTTACGTCAACTAGGGAAGTTGATTTAACCTTTGGTTTAAAAGATAAATATGGAAGTAAATTGTTTACCCACATTTTCCTAGTTATTTCCCAATTTTTCAATGTATTTGGTTTGTTTAATTTTTGAAATATATATTTACTAAGTCCTATATGAGGTTTATTAATTGGCAATGTATTTTTTACTTTTTGTCCATGTTGTAGTTGAAATATCACAAGGCTATGTGGTGTAATGGTCGTAAATTTCGTATCAAAATGTTGGATGATAAGATGACAACCTCGGATTGTGGGATGACTACAGTGTTTAAGGTCACCAACATTTCCTCTAGAAGTGACAGAAATCCGGAAGAAACTGAGAAAAGGTACTTTGGGCATTTGGAGGATATAATTGAGTGTGATTTTATTTCCTTTAAAATAGTTTTGTTTGAGGTGAAATGGTACAAGCTATAGATGCATGAGCATGATCATGAAAGAATTGTTATTGAGCATGATAATGGATTTACCATGGTTAATACAAGGGAATTTGAACTAGGTATAGAGCCTTATGTTCTTCCAAGTCAATGTGAGCAAGTATTTTACTCAATTTGAACTAGGTATAGAGCCTTATGTTCTTCCAAGTCAATGTGAGCAAGAATTTTACTCAGAGGTACCCGGTAAAGCAAGTTGGTCATAATGCTGTTAGATAAGATCCAAGAGGAAGACCAAGAAAGTATAATCATGTAGCCAAGGATGAAGATAATAACGAGGAAGAAGATCATGATTATGCATATCAGAGTAGGTGGATGTAGTCGAAAGTTGAAGAAGAAGTTGAAGAAGTTGATAATCCAAATGAGAGACGACGATCCTACTGACATATCGGGAGCAACTATATTAGAAAAAATGACATTGATGATGATGTTGATATGAATGAGACTTCTCAACAATATCGATTCTGAACCATATCCCAATACATATGTTGAGATGGATGAAGAAGAAGATGACCCATATTTCTATTTTTTGGAAAAGTTAAAGAGGTAAGGTGTTTATATTTTTATACTTTATATTTATATTTTTATTTTGCATAATAGAGTATATGTTACATGTCCTTTATAATTTCAAATTAGGCAATATGGGTAAGCAAATTCGAGGGTGGGAGGATGGGGGGCATAATTAGAGATTCCACCTCAATGGTTGCCCCCGCTTAGTAGGAGAATGAAATATTCTTGAAACCAGAGGAGCTCACATCGCACCTAATCATACCAATGATGTAGGTATTTCATCCCAGGGATTTTCATTTTTATGTTTATATTTTTGTATAAGCCAATGAATGAAAACCATAATTTAAATTTTTGTCCTATTTGAATAAAATATGATCAATCCTAATATTTTGTCAAAGCAACACGCTATTGAAAAACTTGTCCAGAACAAGGCATTAATTCGACAATATAAGCCATTGTTCTGGTAATGCTTGTGGATGCCAGGTTCCTAGGTTTCATTGAAAAATATAAAAGATCACCCTTTATGAGCATTTTCAATGCAAATCCATCAAAATTGAAGATTTTAATTGCAAAAATCGGATTTAGTAATTTTGAAAACATCTCATACTAACGATGTAGGTATGTCATCCCAGGATTTACATGCGACAAAAATATCTGTAATATTTCCATCTAAAATTGTTCGTTATGCCTCTCCTTTTTGTGGGATTTCCATCCAAATTTGAAACAATATCTACATCGAAAATTTTTGGTTTTTCTTTTGTGTTGAAAACAATATGCCTCTCTTTTCTCTATATTCAACTACACACTTAAAATTGAGAAAGCATGTGAGGGAGGGGGGCATAATTAGAGATTCCACCTTCACGGCTGCTCGGCTTAGTAGAGAATGAAATATTCTTGAAACCAAGAGAGGATCTCTCTCGACGACTGCGCCTAATCATATCAATGATGTAGGTATGTCATCCCGTGGATTTACATTTTATGTTTATATTTTTTGTATAAGCCAATGAATGACAACCATAATTTAAATTTTTAGTCCTATTTGAATAAAAATATGATCAATCCTAATATTTTGTCAAAGCAAGACATTGACCTGTCCATAACAAGGCATTAATTCGATAATATAAGCCATTGTTTTGGTAATGGCCGGTGTGGATGCTAGGTTCCTAGGTTTCATTGAAAAATATAAAAGATCACCCTTTATGAGCATTTTCAATGCAAATCCGTCGAAATTGAAGATTTTAATTGCAAAAATCGGATTTAGCAATTTCGAAAACATCTCATACCAACGATGTTGGTATGTCATCCCAGGGATTTCATGTGACAAAAAAATATCTGTAATATTTCCATCTAAAATTGTTCGTTATGCCTCTCCTTTTTGTGGGATTTCCATCCAAATTTGAAACAATATCTACATCGAAAATTTTTGGTTTTGCTTTGTGTTGAAACAATATGCCTCTCCTTTTTTCTATATTCAACTACACATCGAAAATTGAGAGTGATGTGAGGGAGGGGGGGGGGCATAATTAGAGATTCCACCTTCACGTGGTTGCCCCTGTTTAGTAGAGAATGAAATATTCTTGAAACCAAGAGGATCTCTGCACGATTGCACCTAATCATACCAATGATGTAGGTATGTCATCCCAGGGATTTACATTTTTATGTTTATATTTTTGTATAAGCCAATGAATGACAACCATAATTTAAATTTTTGTCCTATTTGAATAAAATATGATTAATCCCAATATTTTGTCAAAGCAAGACATTGACCTGTCCATAACAAGGCATTAATTCGACAATATAAGCCATTGTTCTGGCAATGGCCGGTGTGGATGCTAGGTTCCTAGGTTTCATTGAAAAATATAAAAGATCACCCTTTATGAGCATTTTCAATGCAAATCCGTCGAAATTGAAGATTTTAATTGCAAAAATCGGATTTAGCAATTTCGAAAACATCTCATACCAACGATGTAGGTATGTCATCCCAGGGATTTCATGCGACAAAAAATATCTGTAATATTTCCATCTAAAATTGTTCGTTATGCCTCTCCTTTTTGCGGGATTTCCATCCAAATTTGAAACAATATCTACATCGAAAATTTTTGGTTTTGCTTTGTGTTGAAACAATATGCCTCTTCTTTTTTCTATATTCAACTACACTTCTTTTGACTTGAATTTGCAGTTTTGAATTTGTGTTATTCAAATCTTTTATTGTTTTTGCTTGAAGACTTATAAAGAGATGCTACTCGTCTTCTGATAAGGATCCCTTCTTTATTCCGAGCTTCAAGTAGTTCTTCCACCTCTCTGCACAGGATTTCGGATCTTTGTCCAGAGATTTATTAATTCTCTGCGATACAAGATTCCATTCTTGTGGCCAGTTCAATTGAGAGGCCATTGGACATTAACAATAAATTTGGTTTTCTAAGGCATATTTTGTTGTTGTGTCTATCAACTAAGATTTTCTATCCAATAGATATCCCATTGTCATAGTACACCATGCTCAATAAAAGACTCACAATATTTTTAGCTCATCCACTCTTTTGATTGCTTACTAGATTCACAATATTTGATTTGCAAGTTTTGTTGAGATTATGTAAGTACTTTTCCTTTTCAACTTATGAGCATAAAACCCTAAGTCTAAAATGGATCAACAAATATGTTAGCCTCTAAAAATATTCCCATGTCCAAAAAGCATTCACAGACTTCTTCAAAGATAACTATGCTTTTTACCATGCATTTTAGAAGTGTTATTTATTGATAATCATGTATTTTTTTCCCTTGAGAAAGCACGTACTGCACATTCATCCATGTTTCATGGGGTTGATCATGTAGATACCTTCCAATTACCATAAGAACAAGTAGTAACCCTTTGCATTCTACTATTTCCTATAATGGAATTGTTTCTAATTTGTAGCATTTGATTTAATGAAGGAACAAGTAACTCTTTGACTATGTTTTAATTTGATGTTTTTGTAATGGATTTATTATTAAATGCACAAAATCATAAAATGGACATAACATTTGCCTCTCTAAAAAATGATAAGCCAAACTAGTTCTTTGTTGTAGTTGTGAATGCTTGTGCTTATGTGCATTTTCATTGTCTTGAAAATTAGGTCTATGTTATCCAATATTGTCCCACAATGTCTCCAAAAGTTCCTTGAGCAAGGAGCACATGTTATTAACCTCTTTCTATTGGTGATAAAGTTCAAAAATAATTGAATATCTAATTAACTTAATTTGTAGATTGTCTTTTTTTTTTTGAGTTTCAACAAGTAATGAAAATTGTCAAAAATAATGATAGTATTCATGTCCAAAAATATATTATGGCTCTACAACATCGGAAAATTAAATCGTAAGTTCTAGATGCCTTTGAATTAAGTCATAAGTTCCATATGCCTTCTCACACTTTCCTAGGTTTATTGGCTTCTCAATGTCATGCTTCCATAAGTCTATCTCGCTTCAAGATTCCTTCACTTTGCATTGTTTATAGTACGTTGTAACATGTGTTTTAGGAAACACAAGGATTGATGACCTTATAGTGACACATTGTATCCATCCATATTTGCAAGGAACATGACTCGAGAGACTTATAATTGTGCTTCAACTTAACAAATCAACCGTTCACATGTCATTGTGTCTCACTAGATAGAAGTATCGTGCTACTTCATCAAGATTTCTTGAACTTGTTGCTTAATAACTTTTAATGGTTTAAACTTTAGATATAGGTGCATTGTACTTTTCGTATTTCTGCCCTTGTCTTATTAGTACATGACCATTACCTAGATTTTGAACCTTTTGGACATTGTTGCAACTCTCGCTCCAATACTAGCGCAATCAAATTGGTTGATTGTAACATATATGGGTTCTACCTATGTGCCCATGTCTCAATATATTTATAAGAAAACATATATTAGGCCCATGATTTCTCTCCTAAACTTGGAATTATAGAAATAAGGGTTATCTTTTATCAATAATTGTTTCTTTTCTTTGTAGGCCAACTGATCGACATATCCTGAAACTAGCTATATTCAAGTTGCATGACCAAATTTTCCATGGTTGTTCGAAAGGATGGTGAGAAAGTTGGTAGGTGTGAGAATTTGGAGTTGATATTCTTCCACACCCACTTCAAAATCGACATGGAATATTCGAATGGATGGTGAGAACATTGGTAGGTGTGAACATTTGGAGTTGAGATTCTCCCACACCCACTTCATAATCAACATGGAAAATTGGGCGTTGTCTAACTGTTCTACGAAATGGTTTTTTTGGTCGGAATCTGACGACATAAATATTCACGAAATCAGTATTTTTTGTTGTTTAAATTCCATTTCTGAATACAAAAATGTAGAAACTTAATGATGCTCTCATTGATTCTCCAATGATACTTAAATACACAAAACTTGCTAATATTCTTGAGATTGCCTATTTAATGTTGGAAAATGAGATAGCAGATGCCCTCATATAGTACCTCTTTTCAAAATCATAACTGAGATTTCCTTATCCACACAAAAGGATGTGACAAGATATTTCTTAGAAAGCAAGGGAAAACTATCAATTTAAAAAAAAAAACCTACAGAAGGCGTGGCAATAGAGACGATAAGATCGTCACAAATATGGAATCTGTGTCACAAGCTATTGATAGGTTTTTTTACTATGTCACACTTGTTCGTATCTATTGAGACGATATTTTGTCGCTAATTTCCATGATTTAACCATTGCAAGTATGGAATCTACGTCACAAGTCAGTGGTGGGGTTTTACAAGTACACATTTTTTTCGTCTCTATTGCCACAATTTTTTGATCAGAAAAAAATATGCCTCCTTTTAAGATGGTGACACGTGGCAGTCTGATTTTGTCATTGTTTCCACGAAAAACAAATGTGTGGATATAGAGATGAAAAAATTACCACGAAAAAAAATTGTTTTCCTTCGTAAAAAGTGCGATGAATATGTGTGGCAATAGAAACGAAAAACCATGGAAAATTTGGTCATATGTAGTAGTGCCTTGATGGATGTAGAGGGCATATTAGCTTTGGAAGTTGATGTAGGAATATTTGAGGTAGGAGTAATAGAGTGCTTGCCAGAGGGAATAGGTTTAGATTTTACTTCTCTATCAGGCTCCAACTCTTCTGCAGAAACTTCCCTGAGTCTTTTATGGGGGATTTCATGATCAGAAGATACTTGGATAGGATCTAAAGTGCTTGGGGGTTTTACATTAGGATTTCCACTTATACTTCAGGTACTTCTTAGAAAATATTCCCCTTTGAACAGATTGGATCCTCTTATATTCGTAGGGACTACAGGGAAATCTTGTTGAATTACCTCTTGTAACTTCTTGGATTGAGAATCAATAAGTGTTGAGGTAAATGGAGAATTATCAGTAGGCTTTTTAGTTTTCTTGCCCGATTGAGGCTACAGGGGAATCAACAAGTTTCTTGGTATTTTTTCCAGATAAAGAGATAGTTTGAGTGGGAGGGTTTGGAGTCTTTGGAGAATAAATATTGTATGGAGTAACAGTCCCTAAATCAAGTGATTTCTTGTTGGTCTTGACTGTGATATGGGGTCTTGAGATTTGATAGAGAAATTCATCCCATGTATTACCCTGTTTTGTCAACTCGGTTATGACAAGCAATTTGATGAGGTCGTGGTGGAATAAACTGTTATGAGGATTGGACACATTATTTCATACTTGGGAAGACATTTTCTCAAGCCTTTTCAAGAAGTAGAAAGGAAAATTCATAGGCTTATTAAATTGGAAATGAGCTAACAGACGAAAATGGAAAGATTTGAAAACATAGTATCTACCTTCACAAATGATAATTCTGGTAATGACTATCAGGCAATTAATTATCTCATCCTTAATCCATTTTTTAGAGTACCCCTTTTCTCCAGAAACATTCTGAAAATCAGGCTTAAAAACTATGTTGTAGCTTGGTCGTGGCAATTGATGGTTCTTGAACTAACGATCTCCAACCCGTGGCAATTTCGTGGCTGAGGCAATTGAATCCTCAGATACCAAGAAGGACAGAGACCCTACGCATGACTTCCTCCCATCGAAACTGAGGGATAATTGTAGTGAAACGCCATCATTGTGGCCCTGCAGATAGGCCAAGAATGCTCCCCACCCTGTGCGAAGGAAAATATCCCTACACTCTTCAAATTTAGGAATGTCCAGGAGCTCGACATAGGAGGAAGGCTCGTAGAATTTAGGCATGGTTACAGCGCAAAGGATGAGTAGAGGGATGAAATTGGGTAGAGGATGGGTGCGACAAAAGAAGCATGCATGAGTGAAATGGAAATTGGAGCTAACCCTCCGATTTTTAATGCCCTCAAGGTGGAAACAATTGAATTCATGAGAAAATTCATCACACATGATTTCCATGTGTGACTATGACTGCGTCGAATTTGAATTTCGAAGGGTGTCCTTTGGAGGAAATTGTAATCGTGTGATAATTAGATCAATTTCCAAGTATTTGAATTGGACATTTGATCATAAAAATGCATTAGAAATTGTATAATTTAATTGTCAAATGTAAATTTGAACAATATGCCATTTAATCCATCTCATATTACCAATGAACAAGTAGATCAATTCAAACAATCCATGTTTTACTTGCAATCGTGGTCACTTATAGTGTGTGCTCACTTCATCTGATCCTTCATATGGCACGTCATCCAGTCGTCCATATGGCACCCCATATGGTCTTCCAAATGACACGCCATATGGCACTCCATATGACACTCCATATGGTACTCCTGTGCAAATGGAATTTGTTCATATTGTAATGGATGTTTACCCATAACAATCAACTTGGGCACTTCTGATAGTCATGGTGAACATGAGCATAGATAGGATAAGAGTGATCCACTGTTACTTTCCTTGTCATCATGCTTGTACACTATAAACAATCTGTTCCTCTGTCTCTTAGGCATGTAACAAAAATATGTAGTGATTTTTTTTTAATAGTCTATAATTGACAAAAAGAACCAGTTAAGTGGTATGTTGAAGAAATGTACAACAGACTTATAACACACAATGATGTCGGTGGTATATAATTTAGAATTTCAATCAAAATCACTATTGATATAATAGCACATATCATGAAAACAATATACAAAAGTTTTACAAAGATTCTACTTCTTCTTCTCATGGATTATAGATAGGAAGTTTTGTCATTTGTCAGCTCATGAAACCCCTCCCCCACTCCTAAGTATTGTGATACCTCACAATAAAAAATATAGGGAACCAGTCAATTCTCCAAATAGCCTAATATTTACAGCTTGTTAAGTGTAGAGATAAATTTCACATATCAGTATAATGAGACGATTAGAATATGGCCCCACTTATAGGATAGAACATCCTACATATAATTAAGAAGAGGCAGGTGAGAGATTCTTAAGATAGTCTTAAAGTTAGTTCCCAATGGAAAATTGTAACATCCCGCTTTGGTGCACTGAGCAAACTTATTCTTTGAGGACACTTACTCGCAAGTGATCCAGAGTATTATGCTATTAAAACATTGGATTTTGATTATGAGGTGTTATGAGTTGATGACATGTTGTTTTACTGCATTGACATAGACAAGTGCTATTGAATCGGTTTTACTGAGTGTGTAGGATTTTGGACCTTGAGGATGCATAAGCATCGATGGAACCCCTTGGACTCTAGATCGAGTCAGGGAATGTACCATTGTGGTTTGATTGTTTTACTGTGATATTAGTGCATTTGATTAGATGATATTATATGGATATATTTTGACATGATTTGTTGATGATGCAGGCTGACGATAGCTTTCCGAACATACTCGCATGTTGAGTAAAGGGGTCATGCATGACTACCAGAGATGTTGAGGGAGAGGTGTGGACAACAGCCCTACCACAACCTACTATCACTCCCGTCGTGGCTCGAATTGTAGGTTAACATTTACCTAGTTCGAGAGGACCCACGATGTCAAGAGGGCAGACTGCGACAGTCGCTCGCGAGGATTCTAAGGGGTGAGCAATAAGGGGGGGGCCTTATTCCTTAGAGGCCCTTAGTCTCCCACAAGTTCACCTGGCAGAGTATTGACTCCAGGGGTATTTTATGTCTACCAAGTCAGTCAAAAGGTGAGTGGCACCCTTGGAGCACGTAGTGCGTTCCAAAGGGCACATCGCGCAAGGGAACAGATGAGGTGAGTGGCACCCTGGGAGCACCTAGTGCATCCTAAAGGGCACGTTGCGTTGTTATTGTTAAAGGAATGAACCTAGATGACTTTAGGATGAACAATGTGATAAGAAATTAAAA
>SNQJ01S0024757.1:0-14650 GCA_010110895.2 Picea sitchensis | reverse complement strand
ATCTGTTGGAATAAAATTAAAAAAAAGGGAATTAATTGTTTTATTATTTTTGATAATTTAAAATATATTAATTAAATGAGAAAAGGGAAAAGGGGTTAATTTTCACACCTACGTTTTTGACTTCTAATTAAAAAGGGGAAGGAGGGAGAATCCAAAATATTAGGAAACTAGGAAAAGAGGTAAACATAAAAAGGGGAAAAAGGGAACATAAGGGAAAAAGTGGAAGGTCAAACTTAGTAAAGTATCTACCATTTAAGAGCTTTCTAATATAAACTAAACTAGAAATTTAATAGTGGGGAAAGTCATTAAAAACTGTAAAAGAATTTGGGGACACCTAGGAGCGATTCTAGGAGTAACTCTAGGTGGGTGAGGGAAATAAAGATAATTAATTAATTAAAGAAATTAATTTATGGAGGAATGAACGGGATGGGTGACACTTGTACGGGGAGGAATTTTTAGGAATTAAATTTTAAAAACTTAATTAAACGTGATTTTAGGAAAGTAAGGAACCACAAAACTCTACATAATGAAGGGAGGAGATGGAGGTTGGAGGGTCTTTTGTTTGCGTAACGTTACGCTGCAGAAATATCTACTTGACTGACTTAACTTGTGGGAGTTGGGATACCTAGCTCGATGAGGAGTGGTAGCTCGGCCTTGCGAGGTGAGCTGGGATCTAGTTGAAATCTCTGGATAGTGAGTGTCTGTCCCCTTTGTGGCTCGGGGGGCTAAGGGGGAAGAAGAGTACCCCTAGCATTGGTTGGGAGGTACCAGTGAAGTCTCGCCAGTCGGCACATGGGATTTTCAAGGAGCACGCATGACGTCCACTCAGAACAGGCAACGGTATGCTTTCTTCGTTTTGTATGGTCAATTGTTTTAGAACTTATGCTTGAATCTACTTGGGTAAGTGATCTGATTGTTTAGGTGGTTTTCTGAAATTTTCTTAGCCTAGCTCGATGATAGATTGATTCCCATGGATTCTTTTCCCTGCATGTCTTGACCACCTTACTATGTTGATTGTGACCTTCGTGGTTATTTATCCTTTGTCCCTAGCTCACTAGTCCTTGCCTGAGCAGTCGATCAGGAGCCTGATTTATGGTCGTTTCCTTAGAGTTAAAATACCTATGGATCTCAATGCCCTCATTTTTTGTGCGAGGATGATGAAGCGAAGGATGAACCTATCAGTTGTCTACCTCTGTTGTTGTCCTTGGAATTTTTTTGTCTTGCGCCCTCTAGCAAAAGTACCTCTGCATTTGGAATTCTTGCATCGTGCTAGTTCTCTCGGCGATCATTTCAATAACTTATCCCAATGAATCCTTGTGTTCTCTTACTGTTGCCTGTGTTGGATTGGTATCCTGGTGATGTAAAAGATTTAAATTCAGTCTGAAATTTTTATTGGTGTCCTGATAATGTAACAGATCTAATTTTAGTCAACAAATTTTATTGATATTCTGGTAATGTAAATTATTTAAATTAAGTCTGTGTTTTATAATTTTCATCCTAGAAATGGTTTAAGTATGCGTTCTTGGCTTCCCCTGGCGAATTGTTGTGGGTTTTTTCTTCTGGTATGCCTTTTACTCTACCAAATTTTACCTTACATTTACATCCTTGGCTTGCAATATACTCTGCCCTTGGCCACTGGATTCTTATTTGTTAATACTCTGCAGTCAATACTTTTATCTACTTTATTGCATTGCAATTCGTTTACTTACCTGACTTTGTTTTACTTCTGCACCTAATCATTGAGAATTATTTTTCCTGTGGTTTCCCTCGTGTTGACGGTCCTTACCCTTGCTTGGCCTGTGATTTTTATGCTTTTAATTCATTAAAAAAAAAAACATTTTTCTTTTCCTTTGTTTGTGTTCTGTTTGGTATCCAGGTCTGCGTTTTGTTGGGTACCCGAGGCGAAGAGAAAATGAATACCTTATCCCTGGCTACGATTTGTTTGGTATGTCAGCGAAACCTTAAGTGTTCACCTGTGTTGCATCTTTAGTCAGACAACGATTTTATTTGGAAGGCTTTAAACTCTACATTTTGCCCCTTTCCATTTTTATTGTCTGTTTCCCTAGACCGTATATCTTACTTGTGCATTCATCTATGTAGCCAATGGATTTACCCTCTTCTCTAAGGTGATTATTTTACCACAACTTTAATTTTGGCCAACGCATTATATGTATTTTCAATTATGATTTTTTTTTATGGCATTTACTTTTTAAATGAACAATGACTGGCTTAACGACATCGCTAATGTATTCCTGGCAATGCTTTGGTAATTAATGACCTCATGAATTTTAATGATGACGGTTTCATTAAAGGCTTAAGATAGCATGTTGACAACAAATCCTACCTATAACAGGGACTGCGATTTACCCTTACTACCTGGTGTTTTGCATTTAATACCTGCGTGTTCTTTAATTCGATGTTTCTCATCTTTATTTGCGTTTCTGTAAGACTGCATTTCCTTACCTTCCATCCATTGCCTGTGTCCATTTTTGATGGAGTTAATTTCTGGGCAACTTACTTTTTCTGGCGAGTATGCGAACCATTTTCCAGCTGTCTGCTTGCACCGTTAATATAACCTCTTTAGCTGACAGACGTAGAGGGATGACTTGTTTTACACCACTTTTTTTATTTATCCCTTGTAATGGATAGCTTCTCCTTCAAGAAACCTTCGTTCAGTACAGAATTTAAATTGTTGGGACAACCCTTATACCTAATAGACAGCCTTAAATTAACTTAGACCAGACTTGTCAATTAACCTTATTATTGATTTTACTAGACTTGATGGTTAAAGTAATTATTGCTTATAGTGTTAGTAATGACTTATCTAAGATGGCTTAATTGATTGCATTTAGAGTTAACTTAGGGGGTACCGTGATGACCAATTTATCTTTTAGACTTGCTCCATTTGATTGCATTTAATGCTAAAACGGATGGTACATTAAGGACCTTTTGGTAAAATTAACTTGTCAACTAGTGGGATAATTGCAGCTTGTGCCTTAATTTTGTTAACTTCATCGGCGGGGTAAATTGCCAAAATAGATGTTGTTTAGTGAAAATTTTAGACTTGCTTTTCAGATTGTAATTAATGCTAATTAGATTAGCATGTATTGACTGAATTGCAACTCAAACATGTTGATTTGGAGGGTAAGCTATGTTACTTAGATTGATATTTTTGACTAATTTTAGACAGGAGTAAGGGGTCGGGTTGTTGACGAAGACATGCGTTGGCTTGCATCTTCCCTTATTGTCATCCTCTTACATCTCGTCGACCTATTTTTGGGGTATGGGTGTGGTTTCCTCTCAATATTCGGTTCTAGCACGTTGGATTTATCTAGATTCCTTCGTCCAGAAAGGATGTGTTTCACCAAGGTTAATGATGCATCTATTACCTGGGAACAACATGATTCCTGATGAGGGAATCATGGTGTGCCCTGGGGGATAGCGATGATTGAGAGCTTGGCCGGAGTAGGTACCTTTGTGCGAGTGTTGTCGAGTGTGCAAGTTGCTTTTGGTGTAAGGGTCGAACGCATTCAAGTGTTAGGTCTGCACGCCTTGAGATTCTAATCTTTGCTTGTCTAGGCCGTGATGTCAGGACGGGGATGTTGTCCCTTATCTTGTAGGGGTGGTTGTGTTGTGTCTTACATCTCGTCGACCTATTTTTGGGGTATGGGTGTGGTTTCCTCTCAATATTCGGTTCTAGCACGTTGGATTTATCTAGATTCCTTCGTCCAGAAAGGATGTGTTTCACCAAGGTTAATGATGCATCTATTACCTGGGAACAACATGATTCCTGATGAGGGAATCATGGTGTGCCCTGGGGGATAGCGATGATTGAGAGCTTGGCCGGAGTAGGTACCTTTGTGCGAGTGTTGTCGAGTGTGCAAGTTGCTTTTGGTGTAAGGGTCGAACGCATTCAAGTGTTAGGTCTGCACGCCTTGAGATTCTAATCTTTGCTTGTCTAGGCCGTGATGTCAGGACGGGGATGTTGTCCCTTAGCTTGTAGGGGTGGTTGTGTTGTGTCAGGCAGGTAGTCGTCCTCCGTGTTATTCTGCGCATGTTTTGCCCAGTTGCCCTTGTGCTTGTGTGTGTGTCATAGTAGTCTGTGGCTTGGACGATGTGCTTGCATTCGTTGTCAGTGGTGTGTTTAAACTTTTTTCATCGTCGCCTTCTTGCCAAAAATTAAATAAATAAATTAAATTAAAAAAATTAAAAAAAAATTAAAAATTTTACATCTGCTTCGCTTTTTGTCGTAACGAAGGGGCCGTTACAAAAATTTTATAGAGTTCATTGACCTTAGCTTAACCATGCATACTTCTTGTTAGCTTTGTCTACAAGTAATGTTGTACATTAGGACAAGTTTAAGATTTAGGAATTTTGTTTGTTATTTTTTGTCAGATTATCATCCTCGCTAGGTAGAATGCCCCGCTGCCAGCAAGCCTGTTCAGTACTCCGACGGGTTTACCTATTCATACCGCATGCCTATACCCACTGCCAACAGACCTATTCAGTATCCCGACAGGTTATCCTCTTACACCCTCAAATACTGGTCCACCATCTTTTAAGATTTTAATATAAATATTTCGTTGTGCAAGAAGATGGGGAGAAAACTCTGAAAAAAAAAAAACTTTTCTCTTTCTTTTTTAGATTGGGATGGTATTTATGTTAGAGGATGACTCTCCTTTATGTATTCCTTAGAGATTGTCCTGTGTAATGGGTACTTAAGCATATGTATCCTATCTAAAGATATGGTATAATCAAGAATTTTTAGTGTGTAGTGGATGGTACCAATGGGAAATAACAAAAAGGTATCTTTAGGCTCAACTCACTTTCTTCTTTTTTTAAGTTATTGTGATGTTTCCATGGCTAACCACTAATCATACCTCCTTGTTACTCTTTAATAAAGATACATTAATCACTTACTCAGGGTTCTTGGGGAATCTATATGAGTAACCTCTAAGTTTGATAGTTAAGGTATCACTTCCTTATATCCTCTAGTGGTGGAGGTTTAAGAGAAACTGCCATTAAAGATGCCTTGAGAAAAAGAAGATGGAAATCTTTGAAAAAATGTGGCTAATTACCGCAAGTCACTATTCAATTGATGCTTAGCAGACAACAAGGTTCAAATATAGAAATATTTTTGAAGGAAAATACTTCCATTTTTGTCTCCTTAAAATTGTCTACTCTTGGTCAAATAAATACCTTCAAAAATCTCTAGAATTGTCTATCAACATACTTCAAATTATTTACATATGTATAGTCGAAAATTCAAAAAACTTTTCAAGAACAGGGGGAAACTTCCCCATATACTAAGGCCAATTCCTTTTCAGTTGACATGACCTGTAGAAAATCTTCTTTGCAAATGGGTCTGTGATAAATTTTGAGTCGGTGTCCATTCACTACGAAAGAGACTTATCCATCATCAATTTTTTTGATCTTAATAGCCCCATTATCATACATATTGACTACCTCATAAAGACCCAACCACCGAGTGGTAAGTTTTCCTTTGAAATTTTTAAATCGGGAGTCAAACAACAAATCCCAATCACCAGGTTGGAAGTGTTTCTTATTAATAAACTTGTCATGCCACTTGCTCCTTTGGTTTTGAACTAATATTATTCATTGGATAACATCTTGCCTAATCTCATCCAACTCGTTTAATTGTAGGGCTCGTTGTTTCTGAGCTTCATCTAAGTTTAATCCCAATTCTGTGGCAATATGGAAATTCCTTACTTCGAATTCTATTGGTAGAAGTAATTGTTTTCCATACACTAGTGCATAAGAGGTATGCCCAGTGGTGTTCCTCCAGGTGGTCTGATATGCCCACAAATCCTATAAAATCCTATCATCCCAATCCTGATGGTGTAATTGAACAGTCTTGGTTAAGATAGCTTATAGAAATTTGTTTGTGGACTCTACCTGACCATTAGCTTGTGGGTGATATGGAGAAGACTTGCAGTGCTTGATCCCATATTTCTCCATTAATTCTCTCATCAACTTGGAAGTGAATTGAGTGCCTTAGTCTGTAACAATTTCATGAGGAACACCAAAGCGGGTAAATATGTCTTCATAAATGAATTGGACAACATATTTTTTGGTAGCCCTAAATAGGGCTTTTGCTTCTACCCACTTGGTGACATAATCTGTACAAACCAAAATATAATTATTCTTACGAGACATGGATGAAATTGGTCCTACAAAGTCAAGGGCCCATTTCTCGAAAGGTTTTATCATAACTTGGGCACGCAAGGGAATTTCGTCAGTTGACATGGGTCTTCCTATCCTTTGATGTCTATCGCAACTCCTCACATATTTGGCATCATACTTAAAAGTGTTAGGCCAATAGTAGCCTGAATGTAACACCTTATATGATGTACGTTTGTCGAAAAAATGGCCACCACATGGTCCATCATGACAACTTCGTAGGATTTCTGGTATCTCATATTCTCGAACACATATATGAATAATCAAGTCTGGACCAGTACGGAAAAGGTCATGGCCAACCCAAGAGTAGTTATCACTTTGTGTGATAATTCTATGCTTTTCATGAGGTGAAAAATGACACGGTAACTTCCTAGTAGCCAAATAATTTTCCATGTCTGCAAACCATGGGGTATTTACAGAGAGGGAAAAAATATTCTCATTTGGGAAACTATCATCAATGGGAATATCATCACCCTCATGTTTTATGTGTGAAAGAAAATCAACTACCAAATTCTCCTTTCCAGGTCGGTCAAGGACGATGATATTGAACTCTTGCAATAACAAGAGCCACCTAGTCACTCAACCATTGGTAATGGGTTTATTCATAATAAATCTAATGGAAGAGTGATATATATGTACAGATACTTTGTAACCTGTGATGTAGTGGTGAAACTTATTGATGGCATGGACTACTTCCAAGAATTCCTTTTCGGTAACTGTATAGTTTAACTTGGCAGGGGACAAGTTATTTCTCACAAAATAAATGACATAAGATTGATGGTCTTATTTCTTCCCTAATACTCCTCCTATTGCAGTATCGGAGGAATTAGTGGATATGTGAAATGGAAGGGCCCAATTGGGCCCCCTAAGAACTGGTGCCACAGATAACTTAGATTTCAGAGTTTCAAAGGAATTTTGACACTGATCAGTCCAAAGAAAATCAACGTATTTTATTAACAATCCAAACATGGGTGCAACAATCTTTGTGAAATTTTCAATAAATCGTCAGTAGTATCTGGCATATCCAAGAAATATTCTCACCTTTTTTTGAGTCTTGGGGGTGGAAGTCTGATGATTACCTCAATCTTAGCAGGATCGACTTTAATCCCTTCAGATAAAACGTGATGTCCTAATACCACTCCTCCAGTCAACAACATTTTACATTTTTCATGACTTAAGGATAGGTTCATTTCTTGACATATGATAAGGAATTTTTATAGATTATCTAGGGCTTCCTGGTAAGTATTTCCATATACTATAAATTCGTCCATGTATACCTCCACATAATCATGAATAATATCAACAAATATCCCTAGTACTTCTCATTGAAATGTGGCAGGAGCGTTACACAACCCAAATGGTAAGACCCCATAGGCATAGGTGCCCCAAGGACAAGTGAAGGTAGTCTTGTTCTGATCCTCGGATGCTATGATAATTTGGTTGTATCCTCTATATCCGTCTAAAAATAAGAATTATTTCTTTCCTGACAGGGTATCCAAGACTTGGTCAATGAAAGGAAGAGGAAAATAATCCTTTAGAGTGGCCTTATTAAGCTCCCAAAAATTGACACAAATTATCCATTTCCTGGTTACATTATTTGTAACCACTACAAGTGGGGATACCCATTTACTGTCAAAGATGGGATAAATAAATCCGACATTCAATAAATTTTGTATCTCCTATTTTACTATATCTTTGAGTGTCGGGTTCATCCTTCTCTAGGGTTGCCTAACAAGTGTTACTTCCCCTTGGATATATATGTGATGAATGCATGTGCCAGGGTGTATACCCTTCATGTCAGTGTATTCCTGGGTGAATTATCTTTATTGTTCTTTAAGGACATTTATTAACTTCTTTTTTTGGTCTGCATCTAGTCCAGAATTTATATGTAGAAATTTCACTGGACTAATCTCATAGGGAATTGTATAATATGTGGCAGACTCATATATCTCAAATATAAAATATTTCAAAGACAAAATCGATGGGTCCAATTGTTCCTGAAATTCTTCCCCAAACATGTACTCAAATTGGGTAAAATATTGTGGAAAATAAACACACGTGATAGAAAAAATAAATTGGTTTAGCACATTTTTCGTTGTTTTCTCCTGAAGTGCCCAGGAATGATCACTTGGAAACATGGGTTCTTCCTAGTCCTCATTCTCATATGGACATTCAATCCACTATATATTTTCCATGATAGATTGAGTTGGTGGGTATATGGTGAGATTATGTATAGAGAGTCCATTTGAGACGGTCATTTCTCCTTCTCTATAACCAATAAATGCATTGGTTGTGGCCAATCAAGGTCTTCCCAAAATAAAGGGATGCCCTTTGGTAGGATCCTTTGAATGAATGACAAGAAATTCTACTGGGTACTCTCAGAGGCTATTGTAACTATGATATCATCCAATATTCCTTCAGGTATAACCTTTGTCTTATCTGCTAATTCCAAAATAGTTGGGGTAGGTATAAGAAGAGGTTTTAATTGTAATATTCCTCCAAGGTAGTAACAATCATAACGTTGATGGCTGCCCCTAGGTCTATGAGAGTTTTTTCGATGGGAACCTTATTAATGGTTATGTTCACTACGGGGCTCCCATATTTTGTGACCCTAGGCTGCTCTGATATGTACTTAGAGAGTTCTCCTGTCAAATGTATTGTTGGAGGATCCTTATGCTTCCTTCCTGGCTTCTTAATACACAATTATTTGACCATCTTACTGTAAATTGGAATGTCCTTTATGGCTTGTAGAAAGGAATTTTGACACAGATATTCTTCAATTCATTCAAGATGTCAAAATCTAGTCGAGTGATAGGTTTCTCAATCACTAATCATTCTGGATAAGGAGGGGACTTTGTAATTTTTGAAGGTTCATTTTGGGGAAGCTTGGGTTCCTAGTCTTTAGGAATGATAACATATTCCCACTTAGTGTCATTAGTGGGTTCTTTTGAGGTTTCCTCTTCTTCTTCTTCCTGGATAACTACTAAAGGCCTCTACCTGTATAGAACTTTTCCCAACCTTAGTTGAATCTCATGCAAGGGAACAAGAGAAATAGCATACGTTGGAAAGGCTTGCATCTCAACATTGTGAAGAGGTTGAGTGGGTTTGTTATTGGGGTTGGGCACTGGTTGTGCCGGTAATAATGTCGATCTTGGGGAGATTGCATTCTAGTATTGTTGTGGTTGTTGTGGAATAGGAGGTAAAGGTGGGGGAGAAAAACCTAGCAGAAGCTACAGGATGTTTGGTGAAAACTGGGAGTAAGGATGAGTGGGCATAGGGATAGGTGGATCTTGAGGGCTTCCTTGGTTATTCCCTCCTCTCCATCCTTGTAGCCAAGGATGGTGATACTGTGTAGACCAATTTTTCCAACTCGGTGAGTTCCACCGTTGTGGTTGTTGATAATAGGGTGGAACTTGAGGCTGTAGATTCGGGTATATAGGCTGACTCCTAGGCTACTATGGCCTCCTAAGTGCATAAGAGGACTCCCCAGGATCCCCACTTCTATATATGGTTAACAAATCGGGTAGTGATGGGAAATTTTAAGTTGGGTGGTATTCAGTGCAGAAGCCACAAAATGAAATATTATCTAATGGGTATTGCCTTGAGGAATGCTTCCTCCTTCATCTTGGGAAAAATATGCTCATTGCTGCATTTTCCTCCTCGTGTTTCTTTTTAATCTTTAGGGTGTCCAACTAGGAACCTATTGTACTTAATATATTCATTTTGAATTTATCTAAGAGGTTCCATATCTCTACCCTTTTGATACCACCTAAACTAAATTCTTTTAGATTTCTACTATAAGGATCTCAAACACTCTTCCCTATTTTGGCTCTACTCCTCGAGTAATTCCTACACATTTCACAGATTTCAGAAAATGGTTTATGGGAGATGTCACTAGGTGTTCTTCTAGGTGTTCTTCTAAAATACCTTTAAGAAAAAGGGCCCTGATTGCATCATCTAGAAGGTCATGGTACATCGATTTCTGTGAGATATAAGCAAACCGTTCCATATAATCCTCGATATTATTGTCCTCTAACTATTGGATTTTTAAAATATCATTAAGAGAATCCTTGGAATTGTAGTAGTCTTGGTATTTCTTAAGAAATATATCTTTCATGCCTTCCCAAGACCTAATACTAGACTCTCCCAACCCCATGAACCATCTTAGTGCGAAATTCTTGAGGGTGGTAGGAAAATGTTTTAGTTTCTGGGCATCTTGTAAGTAATATTAGCTCCTACACAAGATGTTGAACTCAAATAGGAAGGTATTTGGGTCTTCACTGCTTTTATCGTAAAAGGTGGGTAGTGTCAAGAGTGGAATGTTCTTCATATTGACATTTTGTGTGGTATCCAAAATTGGCAACCTGAAGGCGGTTTCATTTTGTTTTCCAACTTCTTCTCCCTCCTCATGACTTACATGGTTGTGATCCTCCTGATCATCCATACTGGTTTGGTTTCCAAAAAGAGAGTACCTTAATGGTTTTATCCTTGAATATAACAAAGTATCCCAAGGTTATTTTCTAGGAAAGGTATCCCTTTGATCGGAAGGTCTTCCTACTACCTGGATTTCTAGGACTTTACTCGAGCCGATTGAAACTATTGGTGCCAAAGTTTTTGTTTCAACTTGGGAAACAAATATGTTGGCTGAAATAGAAAACAAAGTATTCACCTGTTTAGGGTCAATGATTTCTTCAAAGTTAGGGTCTCCTGATGGTGGTGAAAAATAAAAGGTTGTGTTGGTTGGTTCTATAGAAGGCTTGAGTGGTATTTCCTCTTGTCCCACTACTATTGATGCTTCAATTTTATGCTCTATAGTGCTCCCTGGTTTGGTCTCTTCAGAGACTGCTTTAGCTCTTTGGGTTGAGCTAACCCCTACTTTTCGATATCTGTCTGCGGAGTTTATGGGTGGAGTGTTCCTTCCTCTAAAATGGTTAGAAGGAGCCTTGGTTGAAAGGTTTTGTTTGGTTTTAATGTATCTTCCCTTTGCGTCCCTAGGTTTGTTCATGAAAGAAAAAAAGAAAAAATACCATTGGGTTTCGGGGAACCTGCTATAAAATATGTGCAGGCTCTTACCTCTCATCTTAAAGTTCCCCCGCCACCAAACTAATGATAAGGTTCTTAAATGATCTACTCCCTAACTATTTCCTACCTTAAGACAACTCCTGGACAATGGTGCCAAAAATGATGGGTATTCTATATGCACTAAATCCCTCAATTAAATTGTCAACCTGGGGTAAGTAAACTTAGAGTTGTGGCATTGTATGAGCCAAGGAAGAAAAAATAATGGAAGTATTGTCTAACTAAGGGGATTGTCTATCTAAGGATCAATCTACTTGACAAATGACTCTTTTATTTTTATCAATTAGAAAATCCTATTAACGAGCTTGAACTATTTACCCTAAGCAGCTTCAAACAAAGGATTGATGGATTATTTCTAAATAGGAAAATCATAACCTACTTTAAACAAGTTAATCTATTCAACCTAATGAGCAATAGTAAGTAAATTACTTTTGATCTTTTATCTTTAAGAAAATAAGCAAACAAACGACTAACCTATCAAGACTATTTCAACAAGTAAACTCTATTCTTAAGAAAAACTCATAATCATTTCTATTTGGAAAAGGAGAAATCTTAACCTACTTAATAAAAAAGCATCATGATTGTATTCAAATTCTAATTAATCAAAGTTATTCTTAATTTGCAACAACAAGAAAAGAGAATTCAAAGATGATGATTATGTCTTCGATGTCGAATAACGTCATGATGGCATCTGACTATTAGTGACAGTTCAAGAGGGATTAATTCAATGTTGAACTCTACCGAGAAATGGAAAGAGTGAATCAAGAAATCTAACAAAATCTTTGCCATCATAGAAGAAACACTAAGTACCTTGGAAATCCATGTGATCTCTAAATTTCATGCATCAATCATCAATGATTAAAAACACTCCTATACTAATTCAAGCACACTCTTATGCTAACTCAAGAAAATTTACAAACTTATGAACTTATGATTAAAAATATGAATTCAAACCCAATATTCTAATTAAAATTGCAATTCAAATCTATAACTAAGATTTTATAAATTAAACTGGACAAATCCTATCATTAAAACTCAGATTTCAAACTAGAATGCTCTTAGAAACATAACCCCAAAATCTATTTCTATCCTAGCATACTAAAACAAGATTAATGAACCAAATAGATCTATGAAATCATAATTGAACTGATAATTAAATCTAACTTGATTACAAGTATTAAAACTTGCAACTATTAATCCATTGAAGCTTGCAAACGATCCTAAATTAAAACTCTGTTTACACTAATCCTTTGTCTAAATAATACTTTGTTTAATTTGTTGAAATCAAATTAAAACTTCAATACATCATCTAAGTTAGTAGCCTGTAGGACAATTGCTAAGAAATAAGAAAAACAACATGACAAATAACCAACTCCTATAAGCAATCTGCAATTTAAAGCAAGATGAATTAGACAATTAAATTACAATCAACATGCACAATACTTAAAACTAAAAGATACATACAACAAATAAACAATGTAAATTATAACTAAGAAAATGAAACACACGATATATCTATCTATACAGTCACCCAGACCATTGGTGGGCCCCCCAACAGGTCGTGGCTACTCTTCAACAACAAAACCCAGGCTTAACTCAACGTGATTCTGTCATTAATTAAAAACACAGTCTGGAACACAAGTTTGCAAAGAAATGTATAAATTACACAACAAAATTATTCCTAAAAATGATCTTCATGGTCTTTCCATTGCTAGTGATATTTATAGGTCAATTACAGTTCGAGAGGTTGACCACTGGAAGGGTCGACCTCCTCTAAAAATGGAAAATCCATTAAATCCGCTTCTAACACCTTTGGCTTCTAGAAAATCTATGAACCACTCAGTGATCATCATAACAACCCAATATGAGGTTTAGTGAGATTTGTAGCTGGCGTCCATGAGGGGGCACAAAATCCAGATCGTCGATTCGTCCAGCATAGGTCGCTAATGTACCAACCACCAACTACTCTGTGCTCTGAGTGCTGGATTGCGTGTCAAGTGGATTGTCGAATCGCGTACTGGATGGGGTGTTGGCTGAAGTGTTGGATGAGGTACTAGATGGAGGATTGGACCGCAAATTCTCCCTGTTATAGACAGCTCATCCATTAAATCCTTATAAACGTCAAACTAAACTGAATCTAGCTCAAAATCATTGTAAAACATCAATTACACATACCTAATATAAATACATGATGAATCGGTATAAAATCCTTTGAAAACTCCTTCAAAATGGCCAATAACATATATAATATCGGTGCAAAAAGGATTCAACCATCGCAATAAAACAGTCAAAATATGAACCCAACAACTATTATAATTTTTGTCAAACGCCTCATGAGACTTTCTGGGATAATTGTCTTCATAATTGTTCTTGATATTTTCATAGCTATTTATGTTCCAGGTGTTTCTTCCCTTTTCATAGGCTCTACAATTGATGGTTTTATGCCCAAAATTGTTGCAAGAATAACACAAGCTAAGAAAAATATTTTGGTACCTGGGTATGGGTGGTCTTCTTGTTGGTGTCACTCTTATAAAATCATGATATTCTTCTTGGCTCTTCTTCATTGTTGGTTGTTGGCTCCATGTTCCTTTGAATGCATGATCTTCTTCTTGATTCTTATTTTTTTTCTAGGTTTTGTATGTCTTTCTTTAGAGGCTTGCATTTTTCTTTCTTGATGGAACCCTTTAGAGTATCTACATAAATTTCTTGCTCTTCTTCATTTCCTATCATCATAGAGATTGAACCCTCATTGGTATTAATTTTTTTGTATCCAAGTCCATAATTTTCATAGAATGGTTTTTTATTGTAGATGATTTCATCTAGTATTTTGGTGTTATTGCCAAAATTTAGTTGGATGTCCTTATTTTGTAGTTCCTTTCTTAGTGAGACTATTTCAAATTCCATATTCTCTATTATTTTCTTCTTTTCTTCCAATTGTCTCTTGAGTGTTGCTTTAATCACTTTGGCTTCTTCCAACTCAATCTTCAGATCTATGATAGTCTTCTTGGCTTCTTCATAATTTTTGCTATGGTTTTGAAGGCCTTCTTTCAATTTACTTAAATCTTCTTTGATAGACCTGTGTGTATTCCTTGTTATTCTTATATCGCTTAAGGAACTAATTAATTATGCCTAAAGATGCACTTCTCCTTCTTCTTCATATTAAGTGGTTTCCTCTTGATTGTCTAATGCCATGAAGAGTAATCATCTTGAGTCACTGTCACTATCATCATCTTCATCGGATGAGGAACTATTGTCTTTTGAATAAATACTTTCATTTTAAAAAATATTCCTTTATTTCTTTCCTTGTCTCTTTTATGATATTTCTTTTGTTTCTTAGGAACTTATTCTTCATCATTATCTAAACCCCTTG
>SNQJ01S0024756.1:9243-54471 GCA_010110895.2 Picea sitchensis | reverse complement strand
TCAAATATGTTTCGAAACACTTGTTGACAACTTCCATTTGGCCATCAGTCTGGGGATGATAAGTTGTGTTGAGATGCAATTCTGTGCCTTGTATCTTGAATAGCTCTTGCCAAAAATTGCTTGTGAAGGTTGGGTCGTGATAAAAAACAATAGAGTGTGGCATGCCATGAAGCTTGAAGACTTGATCCATGAATATTTGAGCCACCATGGATGCTGTAAACGGGTGTTGAAGGGCACATAAATGAGTGTACTTGGAAAGACGATCAACAACCACCATGATGATGGATTTATTTCCTGATTTGGGTAAGACGATAATAAAATCCATAGAGATATCCTTCCAAATAGCAGGTGGAATTGGCAATGGTTGTAGTGTGCCTGACGATTTGACTGTTTCTCCCTTGTTGCATTGACACACATCACATTCAACTACAAAATTACCAATGTTCTGTTTCATACCATCCTAGAAAAAGGAACGTTTGACCCTGTCATAGGTTTTGGTGAACCCAGAGTGATCTGTTGTGGGTGTAGCATGAAGTTCAGAAAGTACTGTGGATTTAAGCTTTGATTGTTTACTTAAATACAAACGACCTTTCTATCGAAGTTCCTCATGGATATAAGAGTACCCTGGGGAAGCTGGAGCATTGGACTGCAATCACTGGATCAACTGCAAACTTTTGGGGTCTTGTAGCCATTCCTGGCAAACGACTTGGAGCCAATCTGGTACAATGAATGAAAGAGAAAAAAGGGATCCTTCATCTTCATATTTTAGATAAAGGGCATCCGCAACCACATTGTCTTTGCCTTTCTTATAAATGATCTCATAATCATATCCAAAGAGTTTAGTCACCCATTTTTTTTGTTCTATGGAGGAAATGCGTTGTTCCAGAAAATACTTGAGGCTTTGATGGTCTGTCTTAATTTGGAACCATTGCCCCAATAGATAAGGATGCCACAGATCCATGGCATGCATAATAGCCAACATTTCCTTTTCATAGATGGATTTTCTCAGATTTCTTTCAGATAGTTTCTTGCCGGTAAAGGCCAAAGGTCGACCCTCTTGCATAAGGACAACACCAATTCCTTTCCTTGAGGCATCACATTCCAACACAAAGGTCTTTGTGAAATCGGGAAGGGAGAGGAATAGAGTGGTTCACATGGACATCTTCAAGGTTTGAAAAGCTTGAGCAGTGGCTGGAGTCCAAGTGAAAGAGTTCTTTTTTAGGAGAGCAGTGAGAGGTGTTGCAATCTTTCCATAATTCTTAACAAACTTGCGATAATACCTTGTTAAGCCTAGAAATCCACGGAAGCTCTTAAGAGTATTTGGGTGAGGCCAATCTTGCATAGCTTCAATCGTTTTAAGATCCACCTTGACGCCATATTTTCCAACCAGATGACCCAAGTATTCTACTTCTGAGGAGCCAAAAGAACATTTAGACTGTTTCAGGAAAAGTCGGTGCTGAGAGAGTAGATGGAGAACTCGATCCACATGAGCAAGATGGTCTGTCCAGGTTTTTCTATAGATGAGGATATCATCAAAGAAAACTAAGACAAAATGGCGGAGAAAAGGATGGAAGACATGATTCATGAGGCTTTGGAAGGTGGAGGGGGCATTACATAAGCCAAAGGGCACGACCAAAAACTCATAGTGGCCCTCATGATTTCTAAAGGAAGTCTTGGGAATATCTGCCTCTTTCATATGTATCTGGTGGTAGCTTGAATGAAGATCCAATTTAGTGAAGAATTGGGTGCCACTCAATTCATCCAGGAAGTCATCAATGACATGAATGGGGAATTTGTCTTTGATGGTAAGTTTGTTGAGGGTATGAAAGTTAGGACACATTCGCCAAGAACCTTCTTTCTTTAGGACCATGACCACAGGAGACGAATATGGGCTCGTACTAGGGAAAACAACGCCTTCATTAAGGAGCTCCTGGACCATTTTCTAAATTTCATTTTTTTGGGAAAAGGGGTGACGATACGGATGAATATTGGGAGGAAGGCTTCCTGGTACAAGGAGAATGGAATGATAATGAACACCACAGGAAGGAGGGAGGCCTTGGGGAGTGGAAAAGACCAATTGATGTTTAGAAAGGATGGCTTGGAGGTCTTGCGGTACAAAAGGTTTCTCTATTGCTTGTATGGCATGGAGTTGGGCGATAACACCAGAATGACCCTTTTTAAGATCATTAGTTCCATGCGATGGGAACTAATGATCTCAGGTGAACCTGCGGTGATGCCTTGGAACTTATATTGGTGGCCCTCTTGGTCGAATTGCATGGTTAAGTATTTAAAATCCATGAGAATGGGACCCAAAGTCCTTATCCAGTCTGCACCCAGCACAATGTCACAACCTCCCATGTCGATAGCAAACATATGGGATTTCAGGTGGTAGTCACCAATTTGGAGATGCACATTTTCATAGCGCCCTCCACATTTCTTGGAACCACCATTGGCAATAATGATTCATAAATTATTGACGGCATGGATGTAGTAATGAGTTTCTTGGGCAATGCGGCGATGGATAAAATTATGGGTGCTGCCACTATCAACCAGAATGATGACCTTCTGATGCTTGATGTAATTGATTAGCTTGAGGGTTTGGGGAGCGGAGAATCCAGTGAGAGCATTGAGGGAAATGATTGGTTCTACTTCGGGAGGGTCTGAGGGAGGGGTTATGTCAGTGGATTCAGGTGATTCAGACATAGAGGGAGTTTCTTCATCTTCTTCCGAAATCTCCTCGGATATGGCCATAAAAATATTTTGTTCTTTACACTTGTGGCCTGGAAAATATTTGTCATCACAGTTATAACAAAGGCCTTTGAGTTGGCGTTCAACCATTTCATCCCGGGTCAATTTTTGGATCTTTAGTGGAGCAGAGGGAATAGTCGGATTTACTGGTTTAGGGTGAGGGATGAAAGAGGGTTTGCGGTTTTGAGAAGATACAACCTGTTGTGCTTCTTTAGCTCTTTTGGTAGCCTCCACCCAACTCTTAGGATGAGCCATGAGGACATGGGCCAGAATTTCATCCTTGAGGCTGTTGATAAAACACTCTTGAAAAGAGGCATCAGACATGCCCTTTGTTCTAAAAGCCAGGTGCTCAAAGGCAGCTATAAAGTCTTCCACTATTCCTAATTGTTTCATCTTTGTCAAATGGCCCAAATGGTTGGTGTCAGTGTCAAAGAGTTCATAAAGCTCTACCACAAATTGTGTCCAAGCAATATACCCTTGACGAAAAAAAATTCTCCATTGCCACCATTGCCAACGTTCTTGATCTAGATGGAGAACACCATACCAGAGTTTGACCAAGTCATCTTGTTGATGGGTGAAAATGATCGCTCGTCAACTGGAAGAATGAATCCGGTCCGGGGTTGTCTAATTAACCCAAGCCGTTTGGATTGAATCACTCTAACGGGTTTAATGGCTCCGTTGGCCAATTTAAAGTCCTAGAAGAAATAAATAAATAAATAAAAGAAACAAAATAACTCACTAACTACTAATCATTGTTATATATATGTACACATAAATATACAACTTACTTTAAATAATATCTACACACATAATTGTTTGTCTAATTTATATGCATTTTATACAATTCCTGAGTTTTAATTTGAACTCACAAAAATCAATGTGAAAATATATCTTTTAATGAAAGTAGATAAAGAAAGCAAAATGAACTATTTCTTTTTGGTTTGTTTTTTAATCTATATGCATATGTAAGATCGAATATCAAACTACTATTTAAATAGAAAAATGTAAACAGTGAAAGTTATACTACATATAAGAATTTCTATAATGAATAAGCAAATAAAAGGAACAAACTAACCTATTAATCACTTGAAGAATATGCATCCAACTGTTTGTATAAATCGTACATCAATCCATCCATGAGATTAATATGTTGTACATCTTCACACTGTCTGGAATAAATGCCAAACTGTATATTGACTGGTGTATTTAATTGATAAAATGCTAGGACGCAAAAATAATAAGTATGATATAATAGACTGTAATCTATAAGGCATAAGATAAATCCGACAGTTGCAGCTTATATTTAATTAGTCAACATGTTTAAGGTAAACCTTATAATACGAATTGAATGATCATTCATTATTTTCATATAACTGGAGCGTAAAATCATGAAATGTGAAAGAAAAACTATCTTGACGACATAATAATCTGTGAAGACGAAAGCTATCGACAGTCATCAAATAATCAAGATAAACAAATTATAGACAACAACAACATTTACAAACGGCTAAGGCAGAAATGTAAACGCATGTCATATCCAAAATTCGAATATAAACTTGTTCACAACTATCCCCAGGCCCAGATGTTCAGATTACAAAAAATAATGGGTTTATAAAGCCTTCAGAAAGGTAACCATTTCCTCTTCTGAGATCATATATTGATTACAAAAATAAAAGGGGGATACAACCACCCAGATCCTACTAAAATCCTCTAAAGATAACAAAAGTTTATTTTTGTTCATACAAAGTGCATCAAAGATATGACTGGTAGGTCTCAAGGATGCCTTAGATCAATTGATAATCATGAACTCCTGAATATCCTGTAAGGAAAAGGAAAAATAGAAATATTTAGATACATATTCAAACATTAATTTGTAAATTTCGAATTAACATAACTGGCTACATAATCTGTGTTTCTGTAGCTAGTTATTTTAGTAAAGGAAATCCAATTTATTGTAAGAACAAAGCAATCTAGGTTTAACAAATAATTCTATTTTAAGATAAAGAATCATACCTCCAACTATGAGATCAAATCGTATCAGACAACCTTGGAATTTACAATGGCTGTTGCAGCCTCAACGATTTTAAATACTACATTGTTTGTTGTCTTCATACGTTTTTCTTTTCCTTGAATAACAAATTCGAGCCTATGGTTTTCCTTCGTTAAGACACCGATCTGATCAATGAGAGCCTTAACCCGTGACTGTAGGATAGGGATATTAGTATAATATCTATCAATCCAGGATAGACAGACTTCACACTTCGATTGTGCGGCGGTTGCATGGGAACAAACATGATTGTGAACCAAAGCATCTTCCACATAGATAGTAGATTCATTACCCAATTTAACACCAGGAAACTCTGCATTGTGTTTCAGATAGGGAGGTAAATTGTGCACAAAGTTGTAGGGACGATCGAGATGTGGCTTGAACGAAAGGGGATCTTCTTCAGCGAGGAACCTATCGATTTCAGAGTCTAAACTCTCATGTACCTCGATCATGTTGATCGATCTCGCATGAGATTTCGACTTGTTTCGAAGCTTTCTTGAAATTAACCTGCCGACTCTCTTGTTTTTAAAATTTAAATCAAGATGGCCTTTAGATATCTCACCTATAGGTTTTTTTAAATTTTTAACAAAGTCACTAGGGTGTATAAATTGCTCACTGACCTTCTCAATAGCCTTTGGATCAAGCGAGGGTTTGTTGTAGGAGGCCGAGACACAGGCATGGGTAGGTGAGAGGGGCACTGTAGGATAGACAAGGGTCTCTTCAACCATGAGTTTGTCTACCTCCTCCATATCAGGGTTATCATAACCATTTATGATTATGAATGAATCCCAACTGTCGTTTTGTAATTCTAATTGATGCACAAGCAAGATTTTTTTTAAGCCGTGATGGAAGAGGCTCGAGTCTGATCGTTGTTTTCTATACCTTTTGCCCATTTTATAAAGGTTCCTCAATAAATAATACGACATGTTCAAAGGAAACCCCATAAAAATCATAAGCAAACGCAAATGGTACAGAAACACAAGACCGAAACATCCTTCACATGTGACAAACTATTTTAACACAGCAAGCAGATCGTGCTATCGAGCTTTTAGTAAAGATATGGGCATACCTTTGTCACATCCTTTTATCTTCCGAGAGGTAAAGAGGAGACTCCAAGGGACTTCTTCCACTTTTACATTTTTGAACCACCTTTGACCGCTTGCAGCGAGTCCTGTAGCTTGACTCAAGAAATCCTCTGTAACCTCCAGTTGGACATCACCCACTTTAGCTCTACACCCGTCGAAGGAGAAAGCAAATTCCTGGGCAGTTTATAAATTGAAACCCTGAAAGTTTCTAAGGAAAATGAGCCAACCATTACTCTCCAGATCTTCTCTGGTATCGTCATATAAGAGTATATTTTGAATGCCATTTGGTTCAACTCTAACACTGGTATCGTCATATAAGAGTATATTTTGAATGCCATTTGGTTCAACTCTAACAATAGGAGCCATAATGGATTAAAGGGTAATCGATCAAACACAGTGTGCATGAAGGGTTTGTGAAATAGACCAGAGCCATACCCCAAGCCCGAGAAACACCAACAGTGAATGATGTATGAGCATAAAACTCATAATGATAAGATGGGCGTTAATTGAAATGCATGTGAAGAGGGTTTGCAAAGCCCAAGACCAATCTTAGAAATGATGGTTGACTGCAAATTGTATTGCCAACTGTCATAAAGTACAAACCATGACCAGAGCATTCAAAATGAAAATAAGTGCACACACAGTGGGTTTCATCATAAGGTTTGGGGGAGGTTGAAAATCAAAAGTCAAAGGCCTAGTAAAAAGGAAACGTATAACCAAGAATTAAACAAAAACCATACCAAAACTCAAATAAAAAAGGTCCTCTATCAATCCCTAAGCATGCTTCGTGTTCAAAGAATCGAAAAAAGGAGAATAACTCTTCATGGCAAGGAGCAAAGCTTCATTAATAGACTTTAGGAACAATTTGCCTTTAATAATTTTTCAAACAGAATGATAACACAATCGCAAGTTTTCATGCTTTTAGTCATGAACGAAGAATGAAATAAACAATAGGGAAAAGCGAAACATTACTATTGTCATTTCAAAAATCTCTCATGAAGAGTAATACAAATTTATGACCCCAATTAGGCAGCGATATAAATCATTTAATTGATATAAAAAGTTAACAAAAATGTTGGGATGCCAACAATGGAGACATGCTGGGAGAACCAGTTATCTCTGTAATACGAACGAGTTCAGGTTAGAGAAATATGAAAAACTCCAGATCGAAGAAAAACTGAAAGGTTTGAACATCTTTAATAATCATGATGCAGTCTAGTTTCATATATATTTCATTTTAAAAAGAACGAAATCTGGTGACAAACTTCACAAAAGAAAGCCATGACGTTTAAGTTAATGTCTCCAATACTATTCACAGGGCCACTGCTGCCATTAGGGGTTCATAGCCTCGACAGGGATGTCAATTAACCCACTCTGACGCCTGTATCCTATCCAAGAAATTTCAAATCAGAATGGAGGATGCTTATGGCCAAAACAAGATTTATATCTGAGAATTTTCTTTTACCTGACATCGCTTCGCTACCAGCGAGCCTGTTCAGTACCCCGGCGAAGTTTTCTTGGCATCATGCATGCATCTACCCGCTGCCAGCAGACCTAGTCAGTGTCCCGGTGGGTTTACAAACACTTCCCACAACTCTCTGAGATTTTATTCACATTCTGATATAGTTTTTAAAAATATTCAACAGAGCAGGGTGACGCTGAAAACTCCAATTTTTTAATCATAACTTAATATGTCACAGGCCTTTAAATTTTTCTTTCTATCCTTCATCAAGATCTGAAAAATAGTTCATTAATAAAACTAATTTTCAAGAACAGAGAGACATCGTTGAGTTGCTTTCTTAAAGAGTAGGGACAACGTAAAGAGATTTTTAAAAGATAATCATGAGTACTTTCAAGTGCAAATTGAAATCGAGGAATCAACTTTCAAACAAAATGTCATCTTTAACTAGCCTACAATTTCAGAGAAAGAAAGCAATTGATGTTATGAAAGCCTTTGACAATTATTTTCGAGATGAAGTATTATGTTTTCTTTGTCTGAGCTAGACCGTAGTACATGCATGTTTGTTTCAAAAAGACAGATAAACAAAAATAAAAAGAAAAACAAACCAACAAAGAAAAAAAAACAACAAGGAAATCAAAACAGAAAAATATTTACAAAAGGTGTATGGGAGAGTTGTCAGGTGAAATACCTTTTGAGAGCTTGGCCATTCACCGGGAAGGTGTCTGGATGTCCCTCTAAATTCTGCAGGCTAAAAGAAATGGTACCTAGTTTTTCAGCAATTAAGAATGGTCCCAACCATAGGTTTTGGAACTTAGTATGTTTGTCTTTCCCCTCATGAGGTTTGTCCCACTTAAGGACAAGATCACCTACCTCAAAATTTCTATCTGAGGTAGAATTGGAAGCAAACCAGTTTTTTACAATGAGTTGATGTTGATCCAATTTTTGTTTCGCTTGAGCTCTTACTTCCTCTAACTTCAGCAAAGTATTAATCTGACTTTCCAAAGGAGAGCAGTCATCTTCTTGAACCTTCTATGATAACTACAGAGATGGAAGAAGAACATGTGGTGGAATAATTTCTTCCCTACCGTAAACGAGAAAAAAGGGGGAATTACCAACAACAATTTTAGGAGTTACCCTATTAGCCCAAATTGCATTAAATAGTGCATTATGCCTGTTTTTATGATTTTCGGAGACTGTTCTCTTGATGATCTTGATCAGGTTTTTATTAGTTGATTCAGCCAAACCATTGCCTTGGGGGTAATAGCTAGCAGAATACTTTAATTTTATTATTTTTTCTAAAGTGAAATCACTCATTTCGAGAGACGAAAAATAGGAAGCATTATCGAATACTAGGCTTTCAGGAATACTGAAACGAGTACTAATATTTGAATTCAGGAAAGATATTGCCTGGATGGTGTTTACCACTTTTAATGGTGTAGCCTTGGACCATCTAGTGAAATAATGTGTGGTTGTTATGATGTATTTATGCTGCTGCGTGGAGGTGGTGTTGATTGGGTCTATAATATCAAGGCCCCATTGCTGAAAAGGGGAGTCTACCGAGACAGGTTGAATCAGGAATGCCGACTTCTGTACTCTTCCATAAGCCTTTTAACATATCACACACTTGCGGCATAATGCATGGGCATCTTTGAAAAGAGTAGGCTAGTAATATCCTGCCCTTAATACTTTGTGGGCAGTGGTGTCTCCACCAAAATGCCCACTAGCCTCCCCTGAATGTAATTCTAATAAGACTTTATCTGCTTCATCTTTTTCTAGACAACGCATAAGTATTCCATAAAAAATTTGGCGAAATAATATGCCATTTACCAGCTGAAAAGAAGCAGATTTTAATCTTAACGCTCTCCTCTTTTTTGGATCAAAGTGACAGGGAGTTGATCCATGAATTAGATAAAATTTGATGTCATCATACCAAGGACTAGTAAGGTTTTGTGCACAACAGATTTGATTTTGATTGGGCAGATCTTGAATTAATATATCAGTTTTATTTTGTTGTCCTATAGATGAGTCAACAACCAATTTACATAAACCTTGGCCTCTAAAAGTTTATGCTGGAGTGATTTTGAGGTCATATTCTTGTAAGGATGTGACCCAGTTTGCCATTTTTTCACCCAGTTCTTTTTGCACTAACAAATTCCTGACAGCAGGGTAAGGGACAATGATTTCCATCCTAGACTTAAGTAGATAAGATCGAAAATGTTTACTGCTTTAAAAATAACATAAGCCTGCTGATCTACTGCTGGGTAATTAAGTTATGCTCCCTCATAAGACCGATCATAGGCAAACGTGTAGAGAATGAAATATCGCGAAACGTCAGGGATCATTAGGGAAGGAGCGTATACTATAGCCTTTTTTATTGAGTCAAAAACTTGACTTTCTAGAAGTCCCCAATGGTACTGTACATCTTTTTTTATTAAGTTTTGTAATGGCCTGACCATTTCTGAAAAGCTGGGGATGAACCTTCTAACAAAATTTATCTGGCCTAAGAAAGATTGCATGGAATTTTTGAAAGAGGGAGGGGGGAGTTTTGAAATGACTTGAGTCCTTTCAGGGTCAATGATCATCCCCTCCTTTCATACAATGAATCCGAGTAGCTTGCCTTGTTCTACTGCAAAGACATATATTTTGGGATTTAAAGAGATGTCCTACTTACGACATCGCTGTAGAACAGATCTTAGATGAGCTAAATGATCTCCTTTATTCTTTGAAAAGATAGTGACATCATCTAGATAGACTACTACAGGTTGATTGATTAGACCACAAAAAGTGATATCCATCTCTCTTTGAAAGTTGGCACCGACATTTATAAGCCCAAAGGGCATCTTTATATAAGCATAGGTACCCCATGGAGTACAGAAAGTGGTCTTCAACTTGTCTGGGGGAGACATAAGGACTTGGTTATACCCTGAAAAACCATCCAGCAGCGATAATCTTTCAGAACTAGATACTTGTTGGAGGATCTATTCCATGGGTACCTTCGTCGATAACTACGCCTTGGAAAGTCTCTTCCATGTGCAGAAAACTGATGATCTGTTGATCGTCATCGAAGACTCTCCAATTTGTGATATTGTCCGGGACGGATGGTCTAAACAACAACTCGACGAAAAACACATTCGGAGAAAGGCCGTCTGCAGGAAATTTTTTTGAGGCGACATTAACTAACAAATCAGCCTCAGAATTATTCAATCTTGTAATATAATTAATGTTAAATGCAGAAAATTTGTTTATTAAATTCCATATCTCAATTTGATAGCTTTTTCAGGTGTGGAGATAAATAGTTAATAGAATTTTTTACCTGTCTAACCACAATTTCTGAATCACCAAAGAATGTTAAATTCTGAATCCTCAAATCTAGTGCTTTTCTGAGACCTTGCATGAGTGCCTCGTTTTCAGTTGTATTGTTTGTACATTCAAATTCTAATCGGCAAGCAATCAAAGTTTTGTTACCTTCTGGATCAATGAGCACACATCCTGCATCGACTCCTTCCTTAGATTTAGATCCATCAAAGTAAAGAGACCAGATCTGATTTTCGTCAGGGTGCATGTGACCACTGAGAGAGGGTTGTTGACTGTGTGCATGTCATAATTTTGGACTTTTGTTCCGTGTCAGTAATGGTAGAATTTTCAGCCATGAAATTGTCGAAAAAAGTGTTCATCCTCTGCATTTCAGGTGAATTGGCAGAAACAGTGAATGTTTCTTTAAGATCATTTAAATCAGTTACCGTGAACTTAAGATAACGCTCATGATTGCCCTTGATTCTGTTAGGATTTCCATTCTCGGGCAGCCACAAGTGAGACCAATCTGTCGCAAAATAACCATGTAGCTATTCGTACCAATCTCTACTTAAAAATAAGTCATATACTTCGGGGATATCAATGACAATAATATCAATAACCTGATGGACTTTAGGATTAGATGATAATCTGATAAGTACATTTTTTAACTCACCTATTACTTTAACACTAGTTCGATCAAGCTGAATAATTTTCACACTTGAAAGTTGAACTTCAGCATTGATTTTTTGGCAGACAGACCAAGGCATTACGTTTAACAATGCACCTGAATCTACCATACAATTATGTACATTCCTATTGAAAATTTCAAAAGTCAACAAAAAGGGTGGGACATTTTTGTGAGTATTAACAGTTGAAGTTTTTTTTTTTTTTAGTCACAACCCGAGGAACTAGTTTATCTACATTTGTTACACTTTTTACAGCAAGGTCTCTTTTATCAGAGGACTCTAGTGTTGTTTTAACGGAGACCTTTTGAGGTATTTTGGGGCTATTTTTAGCAAATTTGTTGCTATATGGATTGCTAGTTTTGTTGTTTTCTGCAATATTCTTCAGCATCTTTTGCAGAAGAAAAGGAAATTTCAATAATTCGTAAACATAAATATTAGCTCTAAGTTTTTTGAGATCCTCAATAAAATCATACTCTAAACTTGGAGTTATTGAATTCTGTTTAGTTTCAATTGGTTTAGACTGTTTTTGAGGTGCATTAGCTCCAATTTCAGAAGAAGATTTATTCGTTGTTTTACTTCTGGTATTGTAAGGATGCACTATTTCAAAATTAGCTTGAAAGATGTTATTCGAAAAATTCCCGAAAATATTGGGAGAGGATTCTTCCTCTTCCACTATTTCTTGTTCAACCACGTCTTCAAGAATCTCGGGAGGAATCAAATTATCATGTGCTTCTAGAATTGTCTGGATAACAAACTGTAATCTTTCTAAGTTTAGGCCTTCAGAATTTGAGTTAGGCTGGTTTGTGGGAAAATGATTTCTGAAAGGGGGTTTGTAAGGCCCTTTGCTTGAAGAAACTTCTTCAATTGATCTTCTCAAATCTATAACCTAGTTTGACAACTTTTGAACGACCTTGTGTGAACTTTCAAGATCAGAATCGTCTGATTGAGTTTTGGTTTGGGGAGGTCTAGGAAGAATTTCGATTTTCTTCTTGGAGGATGAAGTAGTCTCTGCCTCGTTATAGGTATTTTCCTTTAGGCTGAGAATATCTTTCTCGATTTGAATCGCCTCCTTGAAGGCTTCTAATAATGTTACTTTCTTAGGCCTTTTTACCCAGATTGCTATGTTTTGGTAAAGGACTTTTGTGTAATATGCAACGATAAGATTTTCAGCATGCATTGAATCCATGGGGATTCGAATTCTTTAATGTTAGAAACCTTTGATTAAAGTGTTTTATCTTTTCCTTAGGGTTCATCTTTAAACTAGAGATTTCCATGACTTAGACTTCAGGAGATTTGTTGTCTTTGAATTTCTCAAGGAAACAAGATTCAAATCTTTCCCAAGATACAATGGTGTGGGATTGTTGGGAAAAGTACCAGGTAGAGGCATTGCCTTCAAATATATATGGAAAAAGTCTACATACTATGTCTTCATGTTCAACACTACAGAGCCTAATGGCTAGCATTAATTTTTTAATATGATCTTCAACAATCTACTTGGAATCTGGATCGAATTTGGGGAGCCATTTCTCCGGGTGTTTAGGTAAAGGATGTTGGGGTCCAGGTATGGCCATTGCATCTTGATCGAGCCAAGGTCTGGCGGGATTGTTTTGATTTTCCATAGGCGTGGGTGGTGTCAAAGGATGAGATGAAGAACTACCTTCGTCTGATGATTCTTCTCCTGAAGAAGAAGGAGATGAAGGGGGTGGTGATGGTGGAATACCAGATCCTCCTGCTGTAGGAGTGAGGATATGATCTAGATCCATAGGGTTTAGGGTAAGACCAGTGCCTTCAAGTTGCTCCCTAATATCAAAGAAGTCTAATGGTTGATTTAATGGCCGACCTGGTTGTCTGATACATTCCAAAGCACCGTGTGTCCTTATATGGGATTGATGAACAATTTCTTGTACATCGGCCCCTTGGGGTTTCGGTGTTACTGGTTCAACGGTAATCCATGGATTGTCGTTTGATGTGGTTGTTGTTTGAGAGACAATGTTGTCGTCAGAACTACTTCTTGTTACTGTAGGTGAGCAGGTGGGTGGGGGAGGAGACTTGCGACCTCCACATGCCATCAATAGTATTCAGGCCCTCCTTCTAACTCCATTTGTTTATGGGCAAAAATGATCGCTCGTCAACTGGAAGAATGAATCCAGTATGGGGTTGTCTAATTAATCAAAGGCGTTTGGATTGACTCACTCTGACGGGTTTAATGGCTATGTTGGCCAATCTAAAGTCCTAGAAGAAACAAATAAATAAACAAAAGAAACAAAATAACTCACTAACTACTAATCATTGTTATATATATGTACACATAAATATACAACTTACTTTAAATAATATCTACACATAGAACTGTTTGTCTAATTTATATGCATTTTATACAATTCATGAGTTTTAATCTGAACTCACAAAAATCAATGTGAAAATAGATCTTTTAATGAAAGTAGATAAAGAAAGCAAAATGAACTATTTCTTTTTGGTTTGTTTTTTAATCCCAACTGTCATTCTGAAATTCTAATTGATGCACAAGAAAGATTTGTATTAAGCTGTGATGGAAGAGGCTCGAGTCTAATCATTGTTTTCTATACCTTTTTCCCATTTTATAAAGGCTCCTCAATAAATAATATGACATGTTCAAAGGAAACCCCATAAAAATCATAAGCAAACGCAAATGGTACAGAAACACAAGATCGAAACGTCCTTCCCAGGTGACAAACTGTTTTAACACAGCAAGCAGATCATGCTATCGAGCTTTCAATAAAGAGATGGGCATACCTTTGTCACATCCTTTTATCTTCCGATAGGTAAAGAGGAGACTCCAAGGGACGTCTTCCACTTTTGCATTTTTGAACCACCTTTGACCACTTGCAGGGAGTCCTATAGCTTGACTCAAGAAATCCTCTGTAACCTCTAGTTGGACATCACCCACTTTAGCTCTACACACGTTGAAGGAGAAAGCGAATTCCTGGGCATTTTGTAAATTGAAACCCTTAAATTTTCTAAGGAAAACGAGCCAACCATTACTCTCCAGATCTTCTCTGGCATCATCATATAAGAGCAGAGTTTGAATGCCATTTTGTTCGACTCTAACAATATGAGCCATACTGAATGAAAGGGTAATCGATCAAATACAGTGTGCAGGGAGGGTTTTTGAGACAGAACAGAGCCATACCCCGATCCCTAGAAACACCAACAGTGAACGACGTATGAATAGAAAACTCATAACGATAATATGGGAGTTAATTGAAATGCATGTGAAGAGGGTTTGCAAAGCCCATGACTAGTCTTAGAAATGATGGCTGACTGCAAATCGTATTGCCAACTTTCATAAAGTACAAACCATGACTAGAGCATTCAAAATGAAAATAAGTGTGCACACAGTGGGTTTGAAAATAAGGTTTGGGGGAGGTTGAAAATAAAAAATCAAATGCCTAGTAAAAAGGAAACGTATTACCGAGAATTAAACAAAAACCATACCAAAACTCAAATAAAAAAGGTCCTCTATCAATCCCTAAGCATGCTTGGTGTTCAAAGAATCGAAACAAAGAGAATAACTCTTTATGGCAAGGAGAAAAGCTTCATTAATAGGCTATAGGAACAATTTTCCTTTAATAATTTTTCAAACAGAATGATAACACAGTCGCAAGTTTTCATGCTTCATTTTCATGCTTTCAGTCATGAACGAAGCATGAAATAAACAATAGGGAAACGTGACAAATTACGATTGTCATTTTGAAAATCTCTCATGAAGAGTAATAAAAATTTATGACCCCAGTTAGGTAGCTATATAAATCATTTAATTGATATAAAAGTTAACAAAAATGTTGGTTTGCCAACAATGGCAACAAGCTGGGAAAAGCAGTTATCTCTGTAATACGAACAAGTTCAGGTTAGAGAAATCTGAAAAACTCCAGATTGAAGAACAACTGAAAGGTTATTTGAACATCTTTAATAATCATGACGCAATCCAATTTCATATATCTTTCATTTTAAAAAGAACAAAATCTGGTGACAAACTTCACAAAAGAAAGCCATGACGTTTAAGTTAATGTCTCCAATACTATTGATAGGGCCACTGCTGCTAGTAGGCATTCATAGCCTCGACAGGGATGTCAATTAACCCACTTTGACGTCTATATCATGTCCAAGAAATTTCAAATCAGAACGGAGGATGCTTATGGCCAAAACAAGATTTATATTTGGGAATTTTATTTTTCCTGACATCGCTTCGCTGCCAGCAGGCCTGTTCAGTACCCCGATGAAGTTGTCTTGGCATCATGCATGCATCTACCCGTTGCCAGCAGACCTGTTCAGTGTCCCGGTGGGTTTACAAACACTTCCCATAGCTCTATGAGATTTTATTCACATTCTGATATAGTTTTTAAAAATATTCAACAGAGTGGGGTGACGCTGAAAACTCTAGTTTTTTTTATCATAACTCAATATGTCATAGGCCTTTAAATTTTTCTTGCTATCCTTCATCAAGATATGAAAAATAGTTCAATAATAAAACTAATTTTCAACAACAGGGAGACATCGTTGAGTTTCTTTCTTAGAGAGTAGGGACAACGTAAAGAGATTTTTTAAAGATAATCGTGAGTACTTTCAAGTGCAAATTGAAATCGAGAAATAGACTTTCAAACAAAATGTCATCTTTAACTGGCCTACAATTTCAAAGAAAGAAAGAAATTGATGTTCTGACAGCCTTTGACAACTATTTTCAAGATGAAGTATTATGTTTTCTTTGTCTGAGCTAGACCGTAGTACAAGAAAGTTTGTTTCAAAAAGACCGATAAACAAAAATAAAAAGAAAAACAAACGAACAAAGAAAAACAAACAGCAAGGAAATCAAAATAGAAAAATATTTACAAAAGGTGTATGGGAGAATTGTCAGGTGAAATACCTTTTGAGAGCTTGGCCATTCACCGGGAAGGTGTCTGACTGCCCCTCTAAATTTTGTAGGCGAAAAGAACTAGGACCTAGTTTTTCAGCAATTAAGAATGGTCCCAACCACAGGTTTTGGAACTTAGTATGTTCGCCTTTCCCCTCATGAGGTTTGTCCCACTTAAGGACAAGATCACCTACCTCAAAATATCTGTCTGAGGCAGAATTGGAATCAAACCAGTTTTTGACAATGAGTTGATGTTGATACAATTTTTGTTTCGCTTGAGCTCTTACTTCCTCTAACTTCAGCAAAGCATTAATCCGACTTTCCAAAGGAGGGCAGTCCTCTTCTTGAACCTTTTGCGATAACTGCAAAGATGGAATAAGAACATGTGGTGGAAGAATTGGTTCCCTACCATGAACGAGAAAAAATGGGGAATTACCAACAACAATTTTAGGAGTTACCCTATCAGCCCAAATTGCATTAAATAGTGCATTATGCTAGTTTAAATGATTTTCAGAGACCGTTATCTTGATGATCTTGACCAAGTTTTTATTAGTTGATTCAACCAAACCATTTCCCTGAGGGAAATAGCTGGCATAATACTTTAATTTTGTTCCTTTTTCTACAGAGAAATCACTCATTTCGAGAGACGAAAAATAGGAAGCATTATCGAATACTAGGCATTCAGGAATACCGAAATGAGTAATAATATTTGAATTCAGGAAAGATATTACCTGGCTAGTGTTTACCACTTTTAATGGTGCAACCTCGGACCATCTAGTGAAATAATCTGTGGTTTTTATGATGTATTCATGTTGCTGCACGGAGGTGGGGTTGATCGGGCCTATAATATCAAGGCCCCATTGCTGAAAAGGGGAGTCTACCAAGATAGGTTGCAGCGGAAATGTTGACTTCTGTACTAGTCCAGAAGCCTTTTGACAGTTCACACACTTGCGGCATAACACATGGGCATCTTTGAAAAGAGTAGGCCAGTAATATCCTTCCCTTAATACTTTTTGGGCAGTGGTTTCTCCACCAAATTGCACACCAGCCTCCCCTGAATGTAATTCTAATAAGACTTTATTTGCTTCATCTTTTTCTAGACAAGGCATAATTATTCCATCAAAATTTGTGCGAAACAATATGCCATTTACCAGCTGAAAAGAAGAAGATTTTGATCTTAACGCTCTCCTCTTTTTTGGATCAAGGTGACAAGGAGATGATCAATGAATTAGATAAAATTTGATGTCATCATACCAAGGACTAGTAAGGTTTTTTGCACAACAGATTTGATTTTGATTGGGCCGATCTTGAATTAACATATCAGTTTTATTCTGATGTCCTATAGCTGAGTTAGCAACCAATTTACATAAACCTTGGCCTCTAAAAATTTGTGCTGGAGTGATTTCAAGGTCATATTATTGTAAGGATGTGACCTAGTTTGCCCTTTTTTCACCCAGTTCTTTCTGCACTAACAAATTTTTGACAGCAGGGTAAGGGACAATGATTTTTGTCCTAGACTTCAATAGATAAGATCGAAAGTGTTTTACTGCTTTAAAAATAGCATAAGCCTGTTGATCTACTACTGGGTAATTAAGTTCTTCTCCCTTAATGGCTGAGCTCATAAAGGAAATCAGAACTTCGTTGTTTTCACCATTATTTTGGGTTAGCACAACAACATAAGACCAATCAAAGGCAAACGTGTAGAGAATAAAATCTTGAGAAAAGTCAGGGCTCATTAGGGAAGGAGCGTCTACTATAGCCTTTTTTATTGAGTCAAAAAATTGAATTTCTAGAGGTCCCCAATGGTACTGTACATATTTTTTTATTAAGTTTTGTAATGGCCTGACCAATTCTGAAAAGCTGGGGATGAACCTTCTAACAAAATTTATCTGACCTAAGAAAGATTGCATTGAGTTTTTGGAAAAGGGAGGGGGGAGTTTTGAAATGACTTGAGTCCTTTCAGGGTCAATGATCATTCCCTCATTTGATACAATGAATCCGAGTAGCTTGCCTTGTTCTACTGCAAAGACATATTTTTGGGGATTTAAAGAGATGTCATACTTACAACATCGTTGTAGAACAGATATTAAATGAGCTAAACGATCTCCTTTATTCTTTGAAAAGATAGTGACATCATCTAAATAAACTACTACAGATTGATTGATTAGACCAGAGAAAGAGATATCCCTCGCTCTCTGAAAGGTGGCACCGACATTTAGAATCCCAAAGAGCATCTTTCTATAAGCATAGGTACCCCATGGAGAATGGAAAGTGGTCTTCAACTGGTCTAGGGGAGACATAAGGACTTGGTTAAACCCTGAAAAACTATCCAATAGAAATAATCTTTCATAACCAGATACTTGTTGGAGGATTTGTTCGATGGGAGGAACAGGGTAGTTGTCTTTATCAGATGCTCGGTTTAAATTGTGGAAATCAACACATAGTCGGATTTCACCACTCTTCTTCCTTACAGGGACAAGATTAGAGACCCACTGTGTATGTCTTACCGAGAAAATTATTTTAGCATTCAAGAGTTTGTTTAGTTCTTTCTTGACTGTTGGTTCAAGTTTTGGGTGCATCTTTCTTAACTTCTGTTGAAAAGGTTGGGTCTAGGGTTTCATGGGAATAATGTGTTGTATGATGTTAGGATCAAAGGTTTTTAGATCGTCATATGTCCAAGCAAAGACATCCTTAAATTCCTTAAACAAATTAATAAATGTTTTCTTTTCTTGCTCAGAACATCCCATCCCCAAATTGATGCATTGTGGGTTATCTTTAGTTCCTAAATTTACTTTTTCATGTGTCAAGGAAGAACTATTCATTTTATAATTCAGTGATTTTCTGAATTTATCGTGAAGATCATAAAACCTTTTTAATCTTACCACAGATTTTGGGATAGAGTTTACCATATCTGATGTGGACTCTGAGGATATTGGATCCGGTATTACCGTAAAATTGTGAAGGTCTTCGTCGCGGGTACCTTCGTCGATAATTGTGCCTTGGAAAGTCTATTCCATGTGCAAAAAACTGATGATCTGTTGATCGTCATCGAAGACTCTCCAATTTGTGATATTGTCCGGGATGGATGGTCTGAACAACAACTTGACGGAAAACGCATTCGAAGAAAGGCCTTTTGCAGGAAAATTTTTTGAGGTGACATTAGCTAACAAATTAGCCTAAGAATTATTCAATCTTGGAACAAAATTAATGTTAAATGCAAAAAAATTGTTCATTAAATTCCATACCTCAATTTGATATCTTTTCAGGTGTGGAGATAAGCAGTGAATAGAATTTTTTACCTGTCTAACCACAATTTATGAATCACCAAAGACTGTTAAATTCTGAATCTTCAAATCTAGTGCTTTTCTGAGACCTTGCAGGAGTGCCTCATATTCGGCTATATTGTTTGTACATACAAATTCTAACCGGCAAGCAATCAAATTTTTGTTACCTGCTGGATCAATAAGCACACATCATGCACCAACTCCTTCCTCAGATTTAGATCCATCGAAGTAAAGAGACCAGATCTAATTTTCGTCAGGTGCATGTGACCACTGAGACAAGGCTGTTGACTGTGTGCATGTCATAATTTCAGACTGTTGTTCCGGGTCAATAATGGTAGAAGTTTCAGCCATGAAATTGCCGAAAAAAGTGTTCATCCCCTGCATTTCAGGTAAATTGGCAAAAGCAGTGAATGGTTCATTATGATCATTTAAATCAGTTACCGTGAACTTAAGATAACGCTCACGATTGACCTTGATTCTGTTAGGCTTTCCATTCTTGGGCAGCCACAAGTGAGACCAATCTGTCGCAAAATAACCATGTAGTTGTTCGGACCAATCTCTACTTAAAAATAAGCCATATACTTCGGGGATATCAACGACAATAATATCAATAACCTGATGGAATTTAGGATTAGATTATAATCTGATAAGTACATTTTTAACTCACCTATTACTTTAACACTAGTCCGATCAAGCTGAATAATTTTCAGACTGCAAGGTTGAACTTCAACATTGATTTTTTGGCAGACAGACCAAGGCATTACGTTTGACGATGCACCTGAATCTACCATACAATTATGTACATGCCTATTGAAAATTTCAAAAGTTAACAAAAAGGGTGGGACATTTCTGCGAGTATTAACAACTGAAGTTTGTTGTTTTTTAGTCGCAGCCCTAGGAACTAGTTTATCTACATCTGTTACACTTTTTACAGCAAGGTCTCTTTTATCAGAGGTCTCTAGTGTTGTTTTAATGGAGACCTTTTGAGATGTCTTGGGGCTGTTTTCAGCAAATTTCTTGCTGTTCGAATTGTTATTTTTGTTGTTTTCTGCAATATTCTGCAGCATCTTTTGCAGAACAAAATGAAATTTCAATAATTCATAAACAAAAATATTAGCTCTAAGTTTTTTGAGATCCTCAATCAAATCATACTCTAAACTTGGAGTTGTTGAATTCTGTTTAGTTTCAATTGGTTTAGACTATTTTTGAGGTGCATTAGTTCCAATTTCAGAAGAAGATTTATTCATTGTTTTACTTATGGTATTGTAAGGATGCACTATTTCGAAATTAGCTTGAAAGATGCTATCCGAAAAATGCCCGAATTTGTTGGGAGAGGATTCGTCCTCTTCCACTATTTCTTGTTCAGCCACGTCTTCAGGAATCTCGGGAGGAATCAAGTTATCATGTGCTTCTAGAATTGTTTGGATAGCAAACTGTAAGCTTTCTAAGTTTAGGCCTTTAGAATTTGAGTTAGGTCGGTTTGTGGGAAAATTCTTTCTGAAAGGGAGTTTGTAAGGCCCTTTGCATGAAGAAGCTTCTTCAGCTGATCTTCTCAAATCTATAACCTGGTTTGACAACTTCTGAATGACCTTGTGTAAACTTTCAAGATTAGAACTTTCGAATTGATTTTTGGTTTGGGAAGGTCTAGGAAGAATTTCAATTTTCGTCTTGGAGGATGAAGTAGTCTTTGCCTTGTTACATGTATTGTCCTTTAGGCTGAGAATATATTTCTCGATTTTACTCGCCTCCTCGAAGGCTAATAATAATGTTTCTTTCTTAGACCTTTTTACCCAGATTGCTATGTTTTGGTGTAGGGATTTCATGTAATATGCGACGATAAGATTTTCAGCAGGCATTGAATCCATGGGTATTCAATTCTTTAATGTTAGAAACCTTTGATTAAAGTCTTTTATCTTTTCCTTCGGGTTCATCTTTAAACTAGAGAGTTCCATGACTAAGACTTCAGGAGATTTGTCATCTCCGAATTTCTCAAGGAAACAAGATTCAAATCTTTCCCAAGATAAAATGGTGTGGGGTCGTTTGGAAAAGTACTAGGTAGAGGCATTGCCTTCAAATGTATATGGAAAAAGTCTACATACTATGTCTTCGTGTTCAACACTACAGAGCCTAATGGACACCATGACTTTTTTAATATGATCTTCAGTGATCTGCTTGGAATTTGGATCGAATTTGGGGAGCCATTTCTCCGGGTGTTTAGGTAAAGGATGTTGGGGTCCATGTATGGCCACTGTATCCTAATTGAGCCAAGGTCTGGTAGGATTATTTGGATTTTCCATAGGCGTGGGTGGTGTTGAAGTCTGAGATGAAGAACTACCTTCATCTGATGATTCTTCTCTTAAAGAAGAAGGAGATAAAGGGGGTGGCGATGGTGGAATACCAGATCCTCCTGCTGCAGGAGTGACGATATGATCTGGATCCATAGGGTTTAGGGTAAGACCAATGCCTTCAATTTGATCCCTAATATCAGATAAGTCTAATGGTTGATTTAATGGCCGATCTGGTTGTCTAATATGGGCCAAAGCACCGTGTGTCATTAGAAAGGATTGATGAATAATTTCTTGTACGTCGACCCCTAGGGGGTTTGGTGTAACTGGTTCAACGGTAATCCGTGAATTTTCGTTTGATGTGGTTTCTGTTTGAGAGACAATGTTGTCGTCAGAATGACTTCTTGTTACTATAGGTGAGTGAGTAGGTGGGGGAGGAGTCTTGCGACCTCCACGTGCCATCAATAGTATTCAGGCCCTCCTTCTAGCACCATTTGTTGATGGGGAAAAATTACCACTCATCAACTGGAAAATGAATCTGGTGTGGGGTTGTCTAATTAACCCAAGTCGTTTGGATTGACTCACTCTGACAGGTTTAATGGTTATGTTGGCCAATCTAAAGTCCTAGAAGAAACAAACAAATAAATAAAAGAAAGAAAATAACTCACTAACTACTAATCACTGTTATATATATGTACACATAAATATACAACTTACTTTAAATAATATCTACACACATAACTATTTGTCTAATTTATATGCATTTTATACAATTCATGAGTTTTAATCTGAACTCACAAAAATCAATGCGAAAATAGATCTTTTAATGAAAGTAGATAAAGAAAGCAAAATGAACTATTTCTTTTTGGTTTGTTTTTTAATATATATGCATCTATAAGATCGAATATCAAACTACTATTTAAACAGAAAAATGTAAACAGTGAAAGTTATACTACATATAAGAATTTCTATAATGAATAAGCAAATAAAAGAAACAGACTAACCTATTAATCACTTGAAGAATATGCATCCAACTGTTTGTATAAATCGTACATCAGTCCATCCATGAGATAAATCTGTTGTACATCTTCACGCTATTTGGAATAAATGCCAAACTGTATATTGACTGGTGTATTTAATTGATAAAATGATAGGACACAAAAATATAACTATGATATAATAGACTATAAGCTATAATGCATAAGATAAATCCGACAGTTGCAACTTGTATTTAATCAGTCAACATGTTTAAGGTAAACCTTATAATAGGAATTAAATGATCATTCATTATTTTCATATAACTGAAGCATAAAATTATAAACTGTGAAAGAAAAACTATCTTGACGACATAATAATCTGTGAAGACGAAAGCTATCAACAGTCATCAAATAATCAAGATAAACAAATTATAGACAACAACAATAATTACAAACAGCTAAGGCAGAAATGTAAACGCATGTCATGTCCAAAATTCGAATATAAACTTGTTCACAACTAGCCCCAGTCCCAGATGTTCAGATTACAAAAAATAATGGGTTTATAAAGCCTTCAGAAAGGTAATTATTTCCTCTTCTGAGATCAGATATTGATTACAAAAATAAAAGGGGGATACAACCACCCAGATCCTACTAAAATCCTCTAAAGATAACAAAAGTTTATTTCTTTTCATACAAAATGCATCAAAGATATGACTGGCAGGTCTCAAGGATGCCTCGGATCAAGTGATAATCGTGAACTCCTGAATATCCTATAAGGAAAAGGAAAAATAGAAATATTTAGATACATATTCAAACATTAATTTGCAAATTTCAAATTAACATAACTAGCTACAGAATCTGTGATTCTGTAGTTAGTTATTTTAGTAAAGGAAATCCAATTTATTGTAAGAACAAAGCAATCTAGTTTTAACAAATAATCCTATTTTAAGATAAAGAATCATACCTCCAACTATGAGATCAAATCGTATCAGACAACCTCAGAAATTACAATGGCTGTTGTAGCCTCAATGTTTTTAAATACTACATTGTTTGTTGTCTTCATATGCTTTTCTTTTCCTTGAATAACAGATTCAAACCTATGGTTTTCCTTCGTTAAGACACCGATCTAATCAGTGAGAGAGTTAACCCATGACTGTAGGATAGGGATATCAGTATAATATCTATCAATCCAAGATAGATAGACTTCACACTTCGACTGTGCGGTGGTTGCATGGGAACAAACATGATTGTGAACCGGAGCATCTTCCACATGGACAATAGATTCATTACCCAATTTAACACCAGGAAACTCTGCATTGTGTTTCAGATAGGGAGGTAAATTGTTCAAAAAGTTGTAGGGCCAATTGAGATGTGGCTCGAATGAAAGGGGACCTTCTTCAGCGAGGAACCTATCGATTTCGGAGTCCGAACTCTCATGTACCTCAATCATGCTAATCGAGCTCGAATGAGATTTTGACTTGTTTCGAAGCTTTCTTGAAATTAACCTCCCGTCTCTCTTGTTTTTAAAATTTAAATCAGGATGGCCTTTAGATATCTCACATGTAGGTTTCTTTAAATTTTTAACAGAGTCACTAGGGTGGATAACTTGCTCACTGACATTCTCAATAACCTTTGGTGATTAGGGGATCAAATTTTGCTCAAAAATTTAAATTGCTCGAAATCACTTCAAATCAAATGGGAGCATAGGCCTCGTCGTTACGAACCTAACGCAACTTGTTTGGGTTCAAACGGACGTCGAGAGCAAGAGATATCGCGTTCTGTTCAAAATGACAAACATACAAAAAAGGGGTGCTGACTATACAGTTCGTACGGACGTTGACGTGGCAGGCAAAAATTTTCACAGTTGGCAGATGGCATGGCTTGTTTGCAGCAAATGGAATGGAAACGCATGGCCCAATCAATGGTCGCCACGTGTCCCCTTTTTATTGGTTTAAAATTTATTTGGAGTTCAATGAATTCGACCTCGTGACCTCCACCCGTGTGAAAAGCTTTTGCAAAGACCACTAACCAACGTGCCACCATAGTGTTTCTTAACACTATATGGTGCAGATTTTATTTGAATTGAAATGTTGTATGTTTGGGCAAGGGGTCGGGCCGGGGCCTAGCCCCAGCCCATGGTTATGTTAGATTGTAATATGGCAGTGGTTTAAAACATTTGCGCGCACATTTAAAATTAAACCCCGATCGTATGTTGTGTTGTAATATGACCACATGCGCGGGTATATGTTTTAACATAGCCCTTTTGATATGGTCGCGGTCACATGTTTGTTGCCATATGACCATTGAGACGCGCACGGGTATGCGCTAGTTTGAATTCGGTTCAAATGGTTATGGCCCTTACTTTTAAATGCGCGGTCACATGGGTCATATGACCTTGCCCTTGACGATTAGGGGCTAGGTGTGCCCATAACCGTCCTATAGTTTGCACGGTTCACATGGTTTCACCCGATGCTAAGTTTTTACGCTTAAATATGTGTGTGGCCTAGGTTGAGCCAACAAGGGTGTGTTTTGTAGATGCAGAGACAACAAGCTTGAAGGGGGGACTTCCAGGAAGCCTATCTTCTTCAATTTTTGGCCAAACGAGGTGCCGAAAAATCCTAGCTAGGGGTTTTTGGACGTTCTAAAGCCATTGGAGCAGTCTATTTGTCATTTTGAGAATTGTAAAGCACATTTTTGAGCACTTTGAGCAAATAATACAAATGATCCATTGGAAGCTGGACCAGGAGATGTAGCCCAAGAGAGGGGTGAACTCCTTTATCATTTTTTGTGTTATGTGTTTTTTGTTCACTGATTATGCTACTGTTAATATGCATCTTGAATGAGTAAATCCTATTAAATTTGTGTTTCAAAGTTGATCCATTTGCATTTTAACACATAAAATTTAACTTGCAAATGTTTTCAAGAATACAAGTCTTCTTCATTTTTAGATCAAGTTGGTATTAGAGAATTGGTTTTTGAAGACTAGATTATTTGCAAGTGTTTTGTTTTCTGATGCTCACAAGATTGAAACTCACAAGAGGAGGAGGTCAACTTGTGGAGCCAAGTTCTCATCCTTCAAGGAGGACGCATATATCATCACCGCAAGTTTCAAGGAGGCATTCACCAAGTATGGCTCATGAAGAGAGTCATGAACATGTTCCTGCAGAAGATGAAGATCTCAGAAAGACTGTCATGGAAATGAGAAAGATGATGAAGATCTTGATGGAAAGGAACACAAGGTTGCAAGGTGAAGGCTCCAACCCTTCAAAGCACAAGGGAGACAGTGGTGATAAAACTCCAAATGGAAATGGAGATGGTGCTTCTCCGCCTCCATCTTCTTCTTCTTCTTCTTCTACCAATTCAAGACCTCTTCGAACTCTCCAAAGGGACATGTTTAAACTCCTTCACAAAATTCCTTCATTAAAGCTTGATATTAAATTCTAATTGCCAATGTACAATGGAGAGTTAATGTGAGAAATTAGATAATTGGATTCGTCAGTTAAGGGTGTATTGTAGGATGCAAAAATTCAAGATGATGGAAACTAAGATTCAACTTGCTTCTTTAGATTAGAAAGTGCAACACTCATTTGGTGGGAATCCAAGACTGGAGGAGGCCCATACAAAGAAGATGAATTTATCACTTGTAATCACCGGGACAAATGAAGAGATTAGTCATGCTAGCAAAATTTTGTTCTCTTAATGATTAAACTGAAAGATGATATTATTGTGAAGTATTTCAAAGGTTGTCTAAAAGTTGAAATCACAGTCTATATGAGGTTGTTAATCAATATGATGGAAATGTTTAAGAACCAAAGGGATTACCTCAAAAGAGGGGTATCCAACATGAAATTCAATTGCAACAAGATTTGTCCTCTTCCAAACATTGGTATGTACATAATGTTAGTCATGGAAAATGATGAAATTAAAAATAAATCCAAGAGTTGCTTTACAAAGGGTTTATTATTGGCCAAGTTCATCACCATGTGGATCTCCAATTGTGTTTAAGTACCTAAGAAAGATAGTACATGGCGTATGTGTGTTGATTTGAGGGGTTTGAACAAAATAACAGTAAAAAATCGTTATCCTCTTCCTAGAATTGATGATTTGCTTGATCAATTGAAAGATGCTAAATATTTTACTAAGTTAGATTTGAGAAAGAGGATATCATCAGATGGGGATTTCGAGGAGACACATGGAGACAACTCAAAACTAAGAAAGGTTTGTTTGAATGGATGGTAATGCCTTTTGGACTTTTGCAATGCACCTACTACTTTCATGAGAGTTATGAATGATGTCTTAAAGGCCTTTTCTTGATGATTGTGTTATTGTCTACTTGGATGATATTTTGATCTTTAATCTTCGTGAAGAGCATGTTAAACATGTGAAACATGTTTTGGATGTTTGAGAAAGAAAAAAGTTGTTTTGAAGATGGTCCAAATGTGAATTTGGAAAGACTTCCTGTTACTTAGGGCATATTGTTGGTGGAAGTGAATTAAAAAATTGATCCCTCGAGTCGAAGTTATATTGGAATGGCCCAAGCCAACAATGTGACAGTGAAAGTTTTGGGGTGACCCAATATTGGGAAGTTTATTGCTAACTTTTCTTCCATTACTGACTCCATTGCATGAAGTGACAAGTGTCAAGCAAGTTTTTCAATGGGGAGAGAGAAAGCAAAATAAGGCTTTTGATACTTTGAAAGAGAAGATGGAGTTCAACACCCATCTTTCCTTCAAATTTGAACAACCTTTGAAATCAAGCGGTCTGGCTGAGTATGCAAGTAGAGCCGGTTTTGCTTCTGACATGGTAAGCCCATTTGTTGTTATTCGATGCAGAAACTTTTAATGGTGTAGTGATTAACTATCTACTTATGATCGAGAGTTGATTCGTGGTACAAAGTGTGAAAAATGGAAATTTATTATTTGTTGGGAAAAGAAACCATTGTTCACACCGACCATCAACCAGCACCCAGCTCCACAATCACAAACAAAGCACAACAAATAAAGGCACTTAGGATGGATGGGTTTTCTTCAACAGTTCCATTTGGTCATCGAGGTATAAGGACATTTATAACAAAGTTCTTGATATGCTTTCAAGACCTAGTATTAGTGCTTAGGAGTTATTCTTAAGCATAGTCTGGCCATCTGGTTATGTTGAGAAATATGCTTTGAATACTGATGTTAAAAAGTATATGAAACTTTGTGTCATCTAACCATGTTGAGAATTGGATTACCATGTGCATGATAATCTTTGTATCATCTTGGCAAACTATGTATTCCACGAGGGGAAAGAATCAACATTATAAAAGAATCCCATTCTTCTCTTATTCATGGTAACTTTGGTGTAGGCAAGGCGGTGCCTAATTTGTAAAGATCACTCTTGACCTAAAATGAATGAAAGTGTTTCCAAATATGTTAGGATGTTCATTATGTGCCACAAGTAAACCTAGCAGTAAAGTTTGGGACATGCCGCCACGGTTCCTTCTGGAGTCCTTGGGAAAGTATTTCCATGGACTTTTTAGAGAGGTTTACCTATGTCTAGATGCAATCATGATTATCTTTATGTTGGTTGATGTTGGCAAAATGTGTATTTTGATGCCTTGTCTGAAGCGGGGTTACGGTGAACAAGCGACAAAAGCTGTTTTTCAAAATGTTTGGGTGCATTTTGGATTGCCTAAATCCATTATTTACGATTGGGATTCTCAATTTTGTTGGAAGTTTTTGGTTGGGTTTATGGGCACTCATGGACGCAAGCGAAAAAAGAGAACAACTTTCATTAGCAAATAGATGGTCGGGGCAGTGGTAAATCGGTTTTAATGGTACATCTTCGCCGTGTTTATTGTAGCAAGCATCCTAAACTTTATGATGGACATTTACACACTACATTCAACATGCTTATAATTGAGCTAAGAACTCTTCAACTCAAGCGTCGCCATTTGAGCATGTTTTGGCTATTTGCCCAAATCTCCTTTAGATTTTATCTTTGGGAAGGATATTTCTATTGATGGTCAATAAGACATTGGTAGGGAAGAAATTCCATTGAACAAATTCAATCGATACATCAAATGGTGCAAGAAGAGTTGGAAAAGAGTCAAGCCAAAATTCAAAGGCGATATGACAAGCAAGTGACGATCACAGTTTCAAGTTGGAGATGAAGTTTGTCTTTACATCCCGGTGGGAGAGGCTTAAGGAGAAGGTAAAAGAATTGAGTGATTCGATATGGTCCTTTCAAGATTATCGACAAGATTAGTGGCTGTTATCGCTCAATTTGTAGGAAGTGTTTAGGTAGCTTGGAATCAAGGCTCAATGGCATAATAGAGACTTTCACCCACTGTCACCTCGATGGGAGCTCTTTCTATTAAGGGTGGATAATCCCAAGGGAGCGTCCCTGTGTCACGGGATTCTAAAGGAGAAGGATCAAGGTTTAATGCTTCAAAGGTTAAGATAAGCCTTCCCTTCCTGATTCTTTGCCAAAATGATAGTCAAAGAAGGTAATTCCACTGAAAGGCACGATTACGTGAGACAAGTCAAAGAAACTAAAACGTGTTAGGTGGTTAGTACTTGAAAATATCAATGACTATCTTTAATACATATGAGGCATTAATGAAAGTAATTGTTGACGCAGTCAATGATTGCAATAAAAGCTTATATTTTATGTCATTTTTGCAATGGCTACACAAGAGATCTTGGCATTCAATGTGTAAAATCAAATCTTTGTATCATCACAATGCAATAAATATTATAAATCTGCTCATATAAATATTGTTGTTAAGTCACTATTGATTTAGGGTGGCTGTCGACCCTAGTATTAGGTCAAAAATTGAAGACAAATGAGTAGGGCGTTTTGTCAAACAAGATTATGGATGTAATCAACTCAAGGTCTATCAAATAGATAACAATGTCAAAATGTTTAAGGCCAAACAAGTTCTTTAAAAGGTATGACCTCACCTATATTGTTGTTGTTTTTAGGGTTAGGGTTAGCTAGTCCAAAGAGGTGGGCGTTTGACAAAATCAACCAATAAATGCTGACCTCTATGGCTACAAAGAGATGGGTCAGCCACAACTTTAGTCCAAACACAAAAGTTTAAAATAGTGAGCGTCATCATCAGTTAGGGTTAGTCTAGGCAGCTAGGGTTAGTTAGGGTTTCAAATAAAGAAATTTGAAAGAGAGTTTAAGCATGAAAAACCTCAGCGTTTTTGTTCTTAGAATAGTGCCTTGGGTTAATGGAGTCAAATGGAGACAAGCTAATGGATTGGAGAGACTTAAACCTAAGGACAAGAGGGTTAGGTTTAATGGTGCTACAATGTGGGAGCCACCAAATCAAAACCCTAAGGGAGAGGCTCATTCGGTGTAGCTAAAGCTGGGCTTCATGCTCCTCCCTGCTTTCATAAGACTCTTTGGCAAAATGGCTAGCGCTATAAAACATAGATCTATGGCTGAAAAGTGTTTCTTGGGGACAAAGATTTTCAAACCCTGAAGCAAACCTAGGTGTAAAACAAATTGCTTGGGGCGTCTTCTTTCTTCAATCTATGCTTCAAACTAACTTCGAGGAAAAAGGCTAGTGTAGCTATGGCCACAGGCTAAACCTTCTTTAATCAATGGCTGCAACAAAGCTATTATCATGGGGACATGAAGCCCACGACCTACTTGTGTGTTGGCTCCCTAGGTTTTAGTGATTAAGCAAATAAATAACAATGTGACTATACAAGTAAGCAATTCTGCCTAAACCATTCAATAAAGAAGTTTTGCATGCAAAATTTGCTTACAAATCATGAAGAGAGCATAATCAAACCCTAGTTGTAACACCTTCCAATGATAACAAGCACCATGCACATGCCAAAGATAATCCTCAAAGTGTAGCACCTCAACTCCAAAGACAAAAATAACCAAGGAATGAGCTAAAAGGCAAAGTATCTCACAAGAGAGCAAGTTGTCTTCTCTCCAAATGAAGTCAAAAGCGTCCTCTGGGTTATGTCATCCTAATGACAGATTACAAAATAGGTCATTCAAGCTTGAGAGGACAAAGGCTAACTTTACAATATTTCATTATTTGTCCTATCATAAAATGCTAAAATGTCAAAATAGAGCTAAAATGGGAGGCGATGGGGCCCCTTTGAGGGAGACATTAGCCCTTTTGGGCATCAGTCATCACCAGAGGCAAGGAGCGTTGGCCCCTCACGGCCCCTCACTGAAAGCTGCCACATGTGCCACAAGATCCAAACATGCTGCCACATCCTCAAGGAAACATCCAGATACCTTTGAGTTCTGCCCATCAAAGCCATCATACCACCTGCTGATTTGATCCCCACATAGGTCAATCTCGATGTAAAATCCTATGGGGGTGTCCTTCTTATTCTCCATGCAAGGGCTCGTCACAACTCTGTCCTTCCTCGCCATCCCGGCAACCATGTGATGGGCTCCCATTAAAGGAGGTCAGGAGCTAATCATCTCCCCATGTGCACCCGATCCTCTGGTACACAATAAAGTGGGTATGGTCCTGCGCATCAAAGACTTCGCCCTCCATGGGCTCAGCTAGTCCCTAGACATCATAGCAGTAAATCATATCTCTCACATTAAAATTATCAAACATATGCATGAAATCTATAACAAATCATCTAAGAGAGCTCAAAAGACCTGAGATCTACTATACAAAGCTAAGGAAACCATGAGAAAAACTTATTGGGTTAATACCCACAAGAGATGGAAAAGTTTCCTCAAAGGATCATTCGAAGCCATGTGTAATGAGGCGATATGGTTTTAGGCATGTCCAATCATAAAATGAACCAAGGGCGGTGTTATGCGGCCAGGTGCCTTTGTAGGAGTGAGTTGTACCGTCATGGATGCATTTTTCCAAGCCCTCTTATTGCCTTATCTTTCTTTTATTGTTTTTTTACTACAAACCTTGACAAAAAGGACACTGCCCTGGCTAGGTAACCAGATGGTGGCAATGCCACCCACAAACACCTAATGGAAATGAGAAGGCTGGCTCGTGATGGGACCTCGCTTTGGCCATGCAACCAAGGTCACTACCCTAACTTGTTGTTGACCGGATAGTGGCAATGTCATGCTATCCCCTACCGAACCATAATAGATTGACTCGTGATGAGACCTCCCATCCTCTTAGTTGGAGTCTTGCATTTTATTTATTTCATCATTTTCTTAGGGTCCCTTAGTTTCTTATCGAGAGGATTTTTTATTGCCTTCACGGTGATCCCACAGGTGAAGCATCTCTAGGTTTTCATTTCCTGGCTTTTATCTTTTACAGTACGCTTTACCCCATGGGCCTTTAGCCCCTTCTTCCCACAAGACAAAGTGTAACACGAGAGGTCATCCTAATGGCGGACTAGGGGAATGGGATGGATGAGTGGGGGTATAAGATGTAAAATTGATAACATGGTGGGGCGGATGATAGCTCTGCAAACCCCCTTTGGTGGCTAACCAAAACCCATGAATACCGGCTTGCTAAGTTACCCATCAATCACCCCAACAATGGTCAAGTGGATTAGTGTAAAGATCAGCGGTCATTCGAAATGAAGGAACCTAATGCATACATAATAAAAGTTATAACAATCAAATGTGAGCACATACCATGATACCTCGGACCAATTACCTCATGGAGCAAGGTCCTCTCCGATCTGAGCCAGGGCCGGTAGTGATGGAGGCTGGTACTGCCAGCAGGACAAGTCTGGCTGAGAAGAAGAAGATGGGCCCTCGAGGACCATGCTCAGAATCCTCCTATGGCACTCCATGTCTAGGACCATGTGGGCCTCGAGGGCATGATCTCCTAGTTATCCTAGATGTCGGGGATATTGGTAACAATGCCTTTAGTTTAGATTTACCTCCTTATATGTAAAATGTATGGAGTTGTTAATGTTGATAATTTTAAATTGTGAGCCTCCTTTGATTGATGATCCAAGGAGAGATATTTCAATTCCTTCTATAGATGATTTTCCCGAGGAATATCTTCTGAAGCTGCATGAAGACACACCATCCTTGGCAGGGAGAATCACGAACTTCAAAACAAAGGAAATGTAGGTATCTTGAGTTGATTAAGTAAAGGAGGTACAAATCAAGTAAAAATAAGTGGATTGAGGGTTGGAAGGTGAGAATGTACCCTCATCTTCAAGTATATTGAAAATAGTCTTTTTGGAGGTCCAAAGCTTTCCAATGGGGAGGTGTGATGGGATCAAATTTTGCTCAAAATTCAAAGTGCTTAGGAATCTCCTCAAATCGAGCGAGAGAGTAAGCACGATTTATTCTGAACCCAACACAACTCGTTTGGTTTCAAATGGGCATCAGGCGAGAGATATCGCGTTTTATTCAAAATGACAAACATGCAAAAAAGGGGTTCTTTGGTACATGCGGTCGTCGGACTGGCGATGGCGAATTAGATGCGACGCGTGTGAAACAATTTGCGGTTAGATGACATGGCTTTTTGGAGTGGATGGAATGGTGACATGTGGCCCAATCAATATCATTGGTTTAAAATTTATTTGGAGTCCACTGAAGTTGACCCTGTGACCTCCACCCGTGTGCAAAGCTTTGGAAAAAACCACCAACCAATGCGCCACCATATTTTATTAACACTATATGTGGTCGTTTTATTTTAATTGAAATGTTGTATGTTTGGAAGTAGAGTGCGGTAGGGGCCTAGCCTAGCACATGGTTATGTTATATTGTAATGTGGCCACGGTTTAAAACCTTTGAGCGCACATTTAAAATTAAACCCGGTCATTATGTTGTTATGTAATATGACCACATGCGGGTATATGTTTTAACATAGCCCTTTTTTATATGGCCACGATCACATGTTTGTTTCCATATCACCATTGAACGCTGTCTTGTAGGTATCATTGCCTTGAATTGATTCAACCGGTTGGTTATGACCCTTACTTTTAGCGAGTCCGCGGGTCATATGACCTTGCCATGATGGTTAGGGGCTAGGTGTTCCCATAACCATCCTACAGTTTGCGCGATTTCCACGCGGTTGCATCTAGTGCTAAGTTTTACGCTTAAATATGCATGTAGGCTAGGTTGAGCCAACAAAGTGCTAAGTTTTTACGCTTAAATATGTGTGTGGGCTAGGTTGAGCCAACAAGGGTGCGTTTTGTAGATGCAGAGATAGCAAGCTTGAAGGGGGGACTTCCAGGAAGCCTATCTTCTTCATTTTTTGGCCAAACGAGGTGCCAAAAAATCCCAACTAGGGGTTTTTGGATGTTCTGAAGCCATTGGAATAGTCTATTTGGCATTTTGAGCATTGTAAAGCACATTTTTGAGCACTTTGAGAAAATAATACAAATGATCCATTGGAAGCTGGATCAGGAGATGTAGCCCACGAGAGGGGTGAACTCCTTTATCATTTGTTGTGTTATGTGTTTTCTGTTCACTGATTATGCTAGTGTTAATATGCATCTTGAATGAGTAAATCCTATTAAAGTTGTGTTGCAAAGTTGATCCATTTTCATTTTAACACATAAAATTTAACTTGCAAATATTTTCAAGAATACAAGTCTTCTTCATTTTTAAATCATTTGGATCGAGCGAGGGTTTGTTGTAGGAGGTCGAGACACAGGCCTGGGTAGGTGAAAGGGGCACTGTAGGGTAGACAAGGGCCTCTTCAACCACGATTTTGTAAACCTCCTCCATATCAGGGTTATCATAACCGTTTCTGGTTATGAATGAATCCCAACTGTCATTTTGCAATTCTAATTGATGCACAAGTAAGTTTTTTATTAATCCATGATGGAAGAGTCTCGAGTATGATCATTGTTTTATATACCTTTTGCCCATTTTATAAAGGCTCCTCAATAAATAATACCGCATGTTCAAAGGAAACCCCATAAAAATCATAAGCAGACACAAATGGTATAGAAACACAAGACCGAAACCTCCTTCACAGGTGACAAACTGTTTTAGAATAGCAAGCAGATCATGCCATCGAGCTTTCAATAAAGAGATGGGCATACCTTTGTCGCATCCTTTTATCTTCCGAGAGGTAAAGAGGAGACTCCAAGGGACTTCTTCCACTTTTTCATTTTTGAACCACCTTTGACTGCTTGCAGGGAATCCTGTAGCTTGACTCAAAAATTCCTCTGTAACCTCCAGTTGGACATCAACCACATTAGCTCTACACCCATCGAAGGAGAAAGCGAATTCCTGGGCAGTTTGTAAATTGAAACCCTGAAATTTTCTAAGGAAAACGAGCCAACCATTACTCTCTAGATCTTCTCTAGCATCGTCATATACAAGAAGTGTTTGAATGCCATTTGGTTCAACTCTAACAATAGGATCCATACTGGATGAAAGGATAATCGATCAAACACAGTGTGCAGGGAGGGATTGTGAGACAGACCAGATCCATACCCCAAGCCCGAGAAACACCAACAGTGAACGACGTATGAATAGAAAACTCATAACGATAAGATGGGCGTTAATTGAAATGCATGTGAAGAGGGTTTGCAAATCCCAAGACCAGTATTAGAAATGATGGCTGACTGCAAATCGTATTGCCAACTGTCATAAAGTACAAACCTTGACCAGAGCATTCAAAATGAAAATAAGTGTGCACACAGTGGGTTTGATCATAAGGTTTGGGGGAGGTTGAAAATAAAAAATCAAAGGCCTAGTAAAAAGGAAACATATAACTAAGAATTAAACAAAAACCATACCGAAAATCAAATAAAAAAGGTCCTCTATCAATCCCTAAGCATTCTTGGTGTTCAAAGAATCGAAATAAAGAGAATAACTCTTCATGGCAAGGATCAAAGCTTCATTAATAGACTGTAGGAACAATTTTCCTTTAATAATTTTTCAAACAGAATGATAACACAGTCGCAAGTTTTCATGCTTCGTTTTCATGCTTTCAATTATGAACGACGCATGAAATAAACAATAGGGAAAAGTGACAAATTACGATTGTCATTTCGAAAATCGTTGATGAAGAGTAATAAAAATTTATGACCCCAGTTAAGCAGCTATATAAATCATTTAATTGATATAAAAAGTTAACAAAAATGTTGGGCTGCCAACAATGGAAACATGTTGGGAGAAGCAGTTATCTTTGTAATACGAACAAGTTTAGGTTAGAGAAATCTGAAAAACTCCAGATCGAAGAACAACTGAAAGATTATTTGAACATCTTTAATAATCATGATGCAGTCATGTTTCAGACATCTTTCATTTTAAAAAGAACGAAATCTGTTGACAAACTTCACAAAAGAAAGCCACAACGTTTAAGTTAATGTCTCCAATACTGTTGATAGGGCCACTGCTGCTAGAAGGCATTCGTAGCCTCGACAGGGATGTCAATTAAACTAGTTTGACATCTGTATCCTGTTCAAGAAATTTCAAATAAGAACGGAGGATTCTTATGGCTAAAACAAGATTTATATCTGAGAATTTTCTTTTACCTGACATCGCTTTGCTACCAGCGGGCCTAATCAGTACCTCGACGAAGTTGTCTTGGCATCATGCATGCATCTACCCGCTGCTAGTAGACCTGTTCAGTGTCCCGATGGGTTTACAAACACTTCCCACAGTGCTCTGAGATTTTATTCACATTCTGATATAGTTTTTAAAAATATTCAACAGAGCAGGGTGACGCTGAAAACTCCAGTTTTTTATCATAACTTAATATGTCACAGGCCTTTAAATTTTTCTTGCTATCCTTCATCAAGATATGAAAAATAGTTAATTAATAAATCTAATTTTCAAGAACAGGGAGAAATCCTTGAGTTGCTTTCTTAAAGAGCAGGGATAACGTAAAGAAATTTTTTCAAGATAATCGTGAGTACTTTCAAGTGCAAATTGAAACTGAGGAATCGACTTTCAAACAAAATGTCATCTTTAACTAGCTTATAATTTCAGAGAAAGAAAGCAATTGATGTTCTGATAGCCTTTGACAACTATTTCCGAGATGAAGTATTATGTTTTCTTTGTCTGTACTAGACCGTAGTACAGGCATGTTTGTTTCAAAAAGACCGATAAACAAAAATAAAAAGAAAAACAAACCAGCAAAGAAAAACAAACAAGAAGGAAATCAAAACAGAAAAATATTTACAAAAGGTGTATGGGAGAGTTGTCAGGTGAAATACCTTTTGAGAGCTTGGCCATTCACCGGGAAGGTGTCTGGTTGTCCCTCTAAATTTTGCAGGTGAAAAGAACCGGGACCTAGTTTTTTAGCAATTAAGAATGGTCCCAACCACAGGTTTTGGAACTTAGTATGTTCACCTTTCCCCTCATGAGGTTTGTCCCACTTAAGGACAAGATCACCTACCTCAAAATTTCTGTCTGAGGCAGAATTGGAATCAAACCATTGTTTGAGAATGAGTTGATGTTGATCCAATTTTTGTTTCGCTTGAGCTCTTACTTCCTCTAACTTCAGCAAAGCATTAATCCGACTTTCCAAAGGAGGGTAGTCCTCTTGTTGAACCTTCTTCCATAAGTGCAGAGATGGAAGAAGAACATGTGGTGGAATAATTGGCTCCCTACCGTAAACGAGAAAAAATGGGGAATTACCAACAACAATTTTAGGAGTTACCCTATCAGCCCAGATTGCATTAAATAGTGCATTATGCCAGTTTTTATGATTTTCGGAGACCATTCTCTTGATGATCTTGATCAAGTTTTTATTAGTTGATTCATCCAAACCATTTCCTTTGGGGTAATAGCTGGCATAATACTTTAATTTTATTCCTTTTTCTAAAGCGAAATCACTCATTTCGAGAGACAAAAATAGGAAGCATTATCGAATACTAGGCATTCAGGAATACCGAAATGAGTAATAATATTTGAATTCAGGAAAGACATTACCTGGTTGGTGTTTACCACTTTTAATGGTGCAACCTTGGATCATCTGGTGAAATAATATGTGGTTGTTATGATGTATTTATGCTACTGAGTGGAGGTGGGGTTGATTGGGCCTATAATATCAAGGCCCCATTGCTAAAAAGGGGAGTCTACGAAGACAGGTTGTAGTGGGAATGCTGACTTATGTACTTGTCCAGAAGCCTTTTGACAGATCACACACTTGCGGGATAACGCATGGGCATCTTTGAAAAGAGTAGGCCAGTAATATCCTGCCCTTAATACTTTGTGGGCAGTGGTGTCTCCACCAAAATGCCCACCAGGCTCCCCTGAATGCAATTCTAATAATAATTAATCTTCTTCATCTTTTTCTAGACAACGCATAATTATTCCATCAAAATTTTGGCGAAACAATATGCCATTTACTAGCTGAAAAGAAGAAAATTTTAATCTTAATGCTCTCCTCTTTTTTGGATCAAGGTGACAGGGAAATGATCCGTGAATAAGATAAAATTTGATGTCATCATACCAAGGACTAGTAAGGTTTTGTGCACAACAGATTTGATTTTGATTTGGCTGATCTTGAATTAACATATCAGTTTTATTCTGATGTCCTATAGCTGAGTCAACAACCAATTTACATAAACCTTGGCCTCTAACAATTTGTGCTGGAGTGATTTCGAGGTCATATTCTTGTAAGGATGTGACCCAGTTTTCTCTTTTTTCACCCAGTTCTTTCTGCACTAACAAATACATGACAGGAGGGTAAGGGACAATGATTTTCGTCCTAGACTTCAGTAGATAAGATCAAAAGTGTTTTAATTCTTTAAAAACAGCATAAGCCTGTTGATCTACTACTGGGTAATTAAGTTCTTCTCTCTTAAAGGCTGAGCTCATAAAGGCAATCGAAACTTTGTTGTTTTCAACATTCTTTTGGGTTAGCACAACAACATAAGACCGATCAGAGGCAAACATGTAGAGAATGAAACCTCGCGAAAAGTCAGGGCTCATTAAGGAAGGAGCGTCTACTATAGCCTTTTTTATTGAGTCAAAAGCTTGACTTTCTAGAGGTCCCCAATGGTACTATACATCTTTTTTTATTAAGTTTTGGAATGGCCTGACCATTTCTGAAAAGCTGGGGACAAACATTCTAACAAAATTTATCTGACCTAAGAAAGATTGCATGGATTTTTTGGAAAAGGGAGGGGGAGTTATGAAATGACTTGAGTCCTTTCAGGGTCAATGATCATCCCCTCATTTGATACAATGAATCCGAGTATCTTGCCTTCTTCTACTGCAAAGACATATTTTTTGGGATTTAAAGAGATGTCGTACTTAGGACATCGTTGTAGAACAGATCTTAGATGAGATAAATGATCTCCTTTATTCTTTGAAAAAAAAGTGACATCATCTAGATAGACTACTACAGATTAATTGATTACACCACGGAAAGCGATATCCATCGCTCTTTGAAAGGTAGCACCGACATTTATAAGCCCAAAGGACATCTTTCTATAAGAATAGGTACCCCATGGAGTACGGAAAGTAGTCTTCAACTGGTCTGGGGGAGACATAAGGACTTGGTTATACCTTGAAAAACCATCCAGCAGCGATAATCTTTCAGAACCGGATACTTGTTGGAGGATCTACTCCATGGGAGGAACAGGGTAGTTGTCTTTATCATATGCTCGGTTTAAATTTTGGAAATCGACACATAGTCGGATTTCACCACTCTTCTTCCTTATAGGGACAAGATTAGAGACCCACTGTGTATGTCTTACTGGGAAAATTATTTTAGCATTTAAGAGTTTGTTTAGTTCTTTCTTGACTGTTGGTTCAAGTTTTGGGTGCATCTTTCTTAACTTCTGTTGAAAAGGTTGGGTCTGGGGTTTCATGGGAATAATGTGTTATATTATGTTAGGATCAAAGGTTTTTAGATCGTCATATGTCCAAGCAAAGACAACCTTAAATTCCTTAAACAAATTAATAAATGTTGTCTTTTCTAGCCCAAAACATCCCATCCCCAAATTGATGCATTGTGGGTTATCTTTAGTTCCTAAATTTACTTTTTCATGTGTCAAGGAAGAACTATTCCTTTTACAATTCACTGATTTTCTGAATTTATTGTGAATATCATAAAACCTTTCTAATCTTACCACAGATTTTGGGATAGAGTTTACCATATCTGATGTGGACTCTAGGGATCTTGGATCCGGTATTACTGTAAAATTGTGAAGGTCTTCGTCGTGGGTACCTTCGTCGATAACTGGGCCTTGGAAAGTCTCTTCCATGTGCAGAAAACTGATGATCTGTTGATCGTCAACGAAGACTCTCCAATTTGTGATGTTGTCCAGAACGGATGGTCTGAACAACAAATAGACGAAAAACACATTCAGAGAAAGACCTTCTGCATGAAATTTTTTTGAGGCAACATTAGCTAACAAATCATCCTCAGAATTATTCAATCCTGGAATAGAATTAATGTTAAACGCAAAAAATTTGTTCATTAAATTCCATACCTTAGTTTGATATCTTTTCAGGTGTGGAGATAAACAGTGAATAGAATTTTTTACCTGTCTAACCACAATTTTTGAATCACCAAAGACTGTTAAATTCTGAATCCTCAAATCTACTGCTTTTCTGAGACCTTGTAGGAGTACCTCGTATTCAGATTTATTGTTTGTACATTCAAATTCTAACCGGCAAGCAATCAAAGTTTTGTTACCTGCTGGATCTGTGAGCACACATCTTGCACCGACTCCTTCCTTAGTTTTAGATCCATCGAAGTAAAGAGATCAGGTCTGATTTTCGTCAGGTGCATGTGACCACTGAGAGAGGGTTTTTGACTATGTGCATGTCATAATTTCATACTGTTGTTCCGGGTCAGTAATGGTAGAAGTTTCAGCCATGAAATTGCCGAAAAAAGTGTTCATCCTTTGCATTTCAGGTGAATTGGCAGAAGCAGTGAATGGTTCATTAGGATCATTTAAATCAGTTACCGTGAACTTAAGATAATGCTCACGATTGACCTTGATTCTGTTAGACTTTCCATTCTCGGGCAGCCACAAGTGAGACCAATCTGTCGAAAAATAACCATGTAGTTGTTCGGACCAATATCTACTTAAAAATAAGCCATATACTTCAGGGATATCAACGACAATAATATCAATAACTTGATGGACTTTAGGATTAGATGATAATCTGATAAGTACATTTTTTAACTCACCTATTACTTTAACACTAGTCCAATCAAGCCAAATAATTTTCAGACTGGAAGGTTGAACTTCAGTATTGATTTTTTGGCAGACAGACCAAGGCATTACATTTGACGATGCACCTGAATCTACCATACAATTATGTATATTCCTATTGAAAATTTCAAAAGTCAACAAAAATGGTGGGACATTTCTGCGAGTATTAACAACTGAAGTTTGTTGTTTTTTAGTCGCAGCCCCAGGAACTAGTTTATCTACATTTGTTACACTTTTTACAGCAAGGTCTCTTTTATCAAAGGACTCTAGTATTGTTTTAATCGAGACCTTTTGTTATGTTTTGGGGTTGTTTTCAGCAAATTTGTTGTTGTTCAGATTGTTGTTTTTATTGTTTTCTGCAATATTCTGCAGCATCTTTTGCAGAAGAAAATGAAATTTCAATAATTCGTAAACATAAATATTAGCTCTAAGTTTTTTGAGATCCTCAATCAATTCATACTCTAAACTTGGAGTTGTTGAATTCTGTTTAGTTTCAATTGGTTTAGACTATTTTTGAGGTGCATTAGTTCCAATTTCAGAAGAAGATTTATTCGTTGTTTTACTTCTGGTATTGTAAGGATGCACTGTTTCAAAATTAGCTTGAAAGATGCTATCTGAATAATGCCCGAAAATGTTGGGAGAGGATTCGTCCTCTTCCACTATTTCTTGTTCATCCACATATTCATGAATCTTGGGAGGAATCAAGTTATCATGTGCTTCTAGAATTTTTTGGATAACAAACTGTAAGCTTTCTAAGTTTAGGCCTTCAGAATTTGAGTTAGGTCGGTTTGTGGGAAAAGGCTTTCTTAAAGTGGGTTTGTAAGGCCCTTTGCTTGAAGAAGCTTCTTCAGCTGATATTCTCAAATCTATAACCTGGTTTGACAACTTCTTAACGACCTTGTGTAAACTTTCAAGATCAGAACTGTCTGATTGAGTTTTGGTTTGGGGAGGTCTAGGAAGAATTTTGTTTTTCTTTTTGGAGGATGAAGTAGTCTCTGCCTCGTTACAGGTATTTTCCTTTAGGCTGAGAATATCTTTCTCGATTTGAATCGCCTCCTCAAAGGCTTCTAATAATGTTGCTTTCTTAGACCTTTTTACCCAAATTTCTATGTTTTGGTGTAGGGATTTCGTGTAATATGCGACGATAAGATTTTCAGCAAGCATTGAATCTGTGGGGATTATATTCTTTATTGTTAGAAACCTTTGATTAAAGTATTTTATCTTTTCCTTGGGGTTCATCTTTAAACTAGAGAGTTCCATGACTAAGACTTCAGGAGATTTGTCATCTCCGAATTTCTCAAGGAAACAAGATTCAAATCTTTCCCAAGATACAATGGTGTGGGGTTATTGGGCAAAGTACCAGGTAGAGGAATTTCCTTCAAATGTATATGGAAAAATCTACATACTACGTCTTTGTGTTCAACACTATAGATCCTAATGGCTAGCATGAATTTTTTAATATGATCTTCAGGGATCTACTTGGAATCTGGATCGAATTTGGGGAGCCATTTCTCCGAGTGTTTAGGTAAAGGATGTCGAGGTCCAGGTATGGCCACTGCATCTTGATCGAGCCTAGGTCTGGTGGGATTATTTGGATTTTCCATAGGCGTGGGTGGTGTCGAAGGCTGAGATGAAGAACTTCCTTCATCTGATGATTCTTCTCATGAAGAAAAAGGAGATGAAGGGGGTGGTGATGGTGGAATACCAGATCCTCCTGCTGCAGGAGTGAGGATATGATCTGGATCCGTAGGGTTTAGGGTAAGACCAGTGCCTTCAAGTTTCTCCCTAATATTAGAGAAGTCTAATGGTTGATTTAATGGCCAACCTAGTTTTCTGATACGGGCCAAAGCACCGTGTGTCCTTAGAAGAGATTGACGAACAATTTCTTGTACGTCGGCCCTTGGAGGGTTTGGTGTTACTGGCTCAATGGTAATCTGTGGATTGTCGTTTGATGTGGTTGTTGTTTGAGAGACAATGTTGTCGTCAAAATGACTTGTTGTTACTATAGGTGAGCGGGTAGGTGGGGGAGGAGTCTTGCGACCTCCACGTGCCATCAATAGTATTTAGGCCCTCCTTATAGCATCATTTATTGATGGGCGACAATGACCACTCGTCAACTGAAAGAATGAATCCGGTCCAGGGTTTTCTAATTAACCCAAGCCATTTGGATTGACTCACTCTAACGAGTTTAATGGCTCCATTGGCCAATCTAAAGTCCTAGAAGAAACAAATAAATAAATAAAAGAAACAAAATAACTCACTAACTACTAATCATTGTTATATATATGTACACGTAAATATAGAACTTACTTTAAATAATATCTACACACATAATTGTTTGTCTAATTTATATGCATTTTATACAATTCATGAGTTTTAATCTAAACTCACAAAAATCAATGTGAAAATAGATCTTTTAATGAAAGTAGATAAATAAAGTAAAATGAACTATTTCTTTTTGGTTTGTTTTTTAATCTATATGCATCTGTAAGATCGAATATCAAACTACTATTTAAATAGAAAAATGTAAACAATGAAAGTTATACTACATATAAGAATTTCTATAATGAATAAGCATATAAAAGGAACAAACTAACCTATTAATCACTTGAAGAATATGCATCCAACTGTTTGTATAAATCATACATCAATCCATCCACGAGATAAATATGTTGTACATCTTCATGTTGTTTGGAATAAAGGCCAAATTGTATATTGACTACTGTATTTAATTGATAAAATGATAGGACGCAAAAATAATAACTATGATATAATATACTATAAGCTATAACGCATAAGATAAATTCGACAGTTGCAGCTTGTATTTAATCAGTCAACATGTTTAAGGTAAACCTTATAATACGAATTGAATGATCATTCATTATTTTCATATAATTGAAGCATAAAATCATGAACCGTGAAAGAAAAACTATCTTGACAACATAATAATCTATGAAGATGAAAGTTATCGACAGTCATCAAATAATCAAGATAAAAAAATTATATACAACAACAACATTTACAAACAACTAAGGCAGAAATGTAAACGCATGTCATGTCAAAAATTCGAATATAAACTTGTTCACAACTAGCCCGAGGCCCAAATGTTCATATTACAAGAAATCCTATGTAACCTCTAGTTGTACATCACCCACTTTAGCTCTACACCCGTCGAAGGAGAAAGCGAGTTCCTGGGCAGTTTGTAAATTGAAACCCTGAAATTTTCTAAGGAAAATGAGCCAACCATTACTCTCCAGATATTCTCTGGCATCGTCATATAAGAGAAGAGTTTGAATTCCATTTGGTTTGACTCTAACAACAGGAGCCATACTGGATGAAAGGGTAATTGACCAAACACAACGTGCAGGGAGGGTTTGTGAGATAGACCAAAGCCATACCCCAAGCTCGAGAAACACCAACAATGAACGACGTATGAACAAAAAACTCATAACGATAAGATGGGTGTTAATTGAAATGCATGTGAAGAGGGTTTGCAAAGACCAAGACCAGTCTTAGAAATGATGGCTGACTGCAAATCATATTGCCAACTGTCATAAAGTACAAACCACAACTAGAGCATTCAAAATGAAAATAAGTGCGCACACAGTGGGTTTGATCATAAGGTATGGGGGAGGTTGAAAATAAAAAATCAAAGGCCTAGTAAAAAGGAAATGTATAACCAAGAATTAAACAAAAACCATACCAAAACTCAAATAAAAAAGGTCCTCTATCAATCCCTAAGAATGCTTGGTGTTCAAAGAATCGAAACAAAGAGAACAACTCTTCATGGCAAGGAGCAAAGCTTCATTAATAGATTGTAGAAACAATTTGCCTTTAATAATTTTTCAAACAGAATGATAACACAGTCGCAAGTTTTCATCCTTCATTTTCATGCTTTCAGTCATGGACGAAGCATGAAATAAACAATAGGGAAAAGTGACAAATTACAATTGTCATTTCGAAAATCGTTGATGAAGAGTAATAAAAATTTATGACCCCAGTTAAGCAGCTATATAAATCATTTAATTGATATAAAAAGTTAACAAAAACGTTGGGCTGCCAACACATCTGTAATGTTGTATAAAAATAAGTAATGTTCCATTTGGGTTACCCAACCAGTGGGGTTTGAGCCATCAAATTTGGTCACATCCACCCATGGAAGGCATAGGTCACGTTGAAAGTGATTGTTCTGCAAGGTATGGGAATGAGAGGAATGTTCACCTTCAGTATATGGGGGTGAGGAAGAGAAAGGATTATCTGTAGGGATATAGAGTTTGGTGCAGAGTGCCGAAAAGACTGATTCAAGCTGGGTGGTGAGGTCTTGTTTGATTTCGCCCATTGAGGACTGCATGGTTGTATTGATGGTGGCGACATTGGCACTAAGTTTTTTCACTTCTTGTTGGGTCTCAATGAGACCAG
>SNQJ01S0024755.1:150874-184349 GCA_010110895.2 Picea sitchensis | reverse complement strand
AGCATAAAATATTTTTGTCCATCAACGGGTAAAATGAATTATAACTTATGTTGACAAATCCATGATTATTTCCATATCTTCTGTTTACACCATTCATGTTTCTTGTGTATTTTTTCCTTTCATTGATTCTACAATTAATTGTCTTATGTCCAAAATTTTTGCAAGTATAACAATGACCAAGAAAGAAATTTTGATACCTAGGAGTAAGTGATCTTCTTTGTGATGTAGTCCATCTGGGTTCATGATCTACTCTTCTGTAGTTTCCTTCATATTGATAGAAGCTTCTTTGATTCCTAAAGGTAGGAGGTCGTCTTGGATATTCATCTCTTTTGTAATCATTCCTTCTTTCTGGTATCCTGGTCCACTTCTCATCAACTTTCTGTGTAGCTCTTTCTTCCACCTTCTTGTTGGTATTTGCATCTTCCTTGTATGAAGTTTCACCCATGCATCCAAGATGTGTTAATTCTTTTGGCACTTGAGAGTTTCTTAAGCTCTTCCTCAATGAGACAACTTCTTGTTCAAGTTTATCACAATCTTCTTCTTTATTTATCATTTGGACCTTCTTTACTTCTGTTATTCTTCTTGCTTCTTCGAGTAGAATTTTCAAGGAAATGGTTTCTTCTCTTAGTTTCTGAAAGTCTTCTAATTGTTTCTTTAATCTTACAACTTTCTTTTCATAACTACCCAATTCACTTCTTAGTTTTCTACGTGTGTCTTTGAGCTTGCTATTTTCAATCTCAACATGCTTCAATTTTTTAAGATTCTCATCTTCTTATTGAATCATTTCTACTTCATGATTTTCTTCTTCATCATTGTCATCTCTTTCAATCCTTGGATGAGGACATTCAAATTCAACATGTCCTACTCCTTCACAATTAAAGCAAAAGAACTGACCTCTATTTTCTTCTTTGAATTCTGAGATGTTGTAATCTTCTTCAACTTATTCTTCTTCTTCTGCTTCTTCCCTTGCATAAAGGTCTTGTAGCTTGTCCCAAAGATCTTTTTCTGATGCACATGATCCCACCTTGGATTTCACTGAATCTGTCAATCCATCTAGGATGGTATCTATTGCCAGTTTGTTATTCCTTTTTGCTTCCTTCTGAGCTGCAGTCTTTGGTTTCTTCAAAGCATTGTATCCTAAAGAAACTGAGAACCAAACATCTACCCCAAGAGCTTTCAAGTAAGTTTCCATTCTATTTTTCTAGTATTCAAAATTCCTTCCATCAAATGGTGGAATCCCATTTGGAATGTTGTCTTCCATTTCTGCATAGGATCTTCCTTCCAGTGGATGGTTTAGCTGTCTTGAAGGTAACCCTTTCGATACCAATTGTTGATACTAAGGGGTGAATCAATATCAAGTATAATTAAAACCTTTTTCAACATACTTAAACCATTCAAATATATCGAATGAGCGGGTAGAACAATAGTATAAGGTTACACCAATACACAATACACCATACGATATGAAATAATCAATAGTTTTTGTTTCAGGGAAGTAATGACTTCCAAAGGTATCTATAGCTTGAGGAAATGTAAGGGAAGGGATAAACCTCAAGGAGGAAGATACAATCCTCAAATGTCAAGAGAGATTTGAACTCTCCATCCTTGCCCCTTCCTTCCACCAAGAATATATGAGGAGATAAATAATAGAGCTTTACATTAAATCATCACCATCAACCAATCATCATAGAACTTTGATAATGCTTCTTGAACTTCTTCCAATTTTACGCAATTCTTCAATTCTTGGAATTACTCTCTGATCCACGTAGCTAATATTGCTCAATGTATTCTCGGAAACTCCCCTCCAATTTCACTTCTTGAATCCTCCCCAAAAGGGGTTATAGAATGGTAGACTTTTATTCCATTCACGGTCTATTGAGTGAACTTTACCTTGAGAATGCCCGCTCAATAATTAACATCCAGGTCTGAAACTCTCACATAGAGAAATTACAGTCACGTACTCTTGCCAGTAGAAATTTGTCCACTTCATTTGGATTCGATGAAGAAGTTATGGTATTTTACCCGGAACGCCTGTTTATTGACTAGCTTGAGTTGGTCACAAACCCTATCTTCACATAGTGTATCTATAATTATAGCAGTCCAAGAGCTGAATTTTTTACTAGAGGTATCTTGATATGTCTTCTCAATACCATAACGGAACACCATGCAGATCATTCTAGAAAAAGTTATAGCAAAAATGGTGAATGACACGAAAATAACATGCAACAGAACACATCACCAAGACTTCATCCTCCCTTGAAATCCGGCCTTCTTTCCTTATTATTTCCTATCAAATTTGACTTGTATCAGATGAATGTATAATGATGTTTTGTTATACCATTTATGTCACTTCAGCACAACATTAGGTTTGACTTGACACTTTCTTATTTTTGTAATTCTTTTTCTTTAATTATCTTGAGACCTACATGTACTTCCCTTCTTCAATTCACTTTGTAAACTTCAAAAATTCATTTCTCCCTCACCATGAGGGATCCGCGTGTGTATACTGCAAGTAAACAGCATGAAGTGTATACTATCCATCCATGGGTGTTGTATCTGCATGTGCATTTTCCTTCATGTCCAAATACCTTCACATCGATCTTAGGTCCAAAACCCATGACTAGGGTTGACATCAATCAATCTTGCGGTCCAAAACCCATGACTAGGGTTGACATCAATGACAACAACCAATCTTCCAACAATTTATACCTTAAGTTTCCATGCCACCAATCATAGCCTATATGGGGGTTGGGGCCTCATGCAGTAGTTGCACCAGTTCAACAACTTCAACATTAGCCAATTTTTGGTGGACCTCAAGAATCCAATGTAGCACTCGTAAGGATAATGAAAATAGGTACATGTCCTCTTGATATTTTCGTGAAAAGGCGCCAACCACCACATTCTTATTGCCCTTCCTGTAGATGATCTCATAATCATAGACTAATATCTTGGTGATCCACTTTTGATGATCAAGAGAATAAAAACACTATTCCAAAAAATACTTTAAGCTTATATGGTCTATCTTGACTTGAAAACGCCTACCAATGAGGTAAGGTCACCATGTATCCACTACATGCAGGATGGCCATCAGTTCTTTCTCATGTGTATACTTGCACAAGTTTCTACCACAAAATTTTTTACTCATGAATTCCAATGGGCACCCCTCTTGCAATAAAATTGTCCCAATACACTTTCTTGAGGCATTAGATTCTAGGATGAAATTCTTGGTGGAGTTCATCACTATTGAGACCGGGGTATTACACATGGCTTCCTTTAAGGCCTAGAACGCCTACTTAGCTGCATCATTCTAAACAAAGGAATTCTTTAAGAAGATAATTGGGCTACAATTCTACCATAGATATGCACAAATTTCATGTAGTAGGCAGTGACACAAAGGAAACCACACACGCTTTTTAGTTTCTTTAGGTGTGGCCAATGTTTCATTGCTTCGATTTTCTTAAGTTCAACTTGCACCCCATTCCTAACTGACAATGTGACCCAAATATTCCTCTTTAGAAGCGCCAAAAGAGAATTTGGATTGTTTGATGTACAAGTGGTTATCCTCAAGTAATTGTAATGCTTGATATACATGTGCCTCCCAAGTTTCGTTGTAAATAAAAATATTATCAAAGAAGACAATTGCACAAAAACACCCGAAAAGGATTTCATGAGGCTTTAAAAAGTGGATGGGGCATTGAAAATCCAAAAAGGCATCACCAAAAACTCATAATTCCCTTCATGTATGCATAATGTAGTCTTGGGAATGTCTACATCCAATTTTAGTGATAAACAGAATGACGATCAAGTTCAGTGAAGAATTGTGCTCCTTGAAGCTCATCCAAAAGGTCATCAACGATAGGAATGGTAAATTTATCTTTGATCATCAACTTGTTTAGGTCATGAAATTCTAAACACATGCACCAATTGCCTTCTTTCTTGAATACCATGACCACTGATGAGAAGTAGGGGCTAGTACTACTAAGACATATGACTCCAACCTCTAACAATTATTGGGTTATCTTTTCAATTTCATTTTATGCAAAAGGACAATGATAACGACATACATTAGGCAGTTGATTACATGAAATAAATGGAACTCCATGATCATGCTCTCCATGCAAGGGGGGTAATCCATGGAGCTTTTCAAAAACCTGGTGATTTTTGTCCAAAACCAACTACAAATGAATTTCTTATGGGGAGTATCTACGACTTGGATGGCATTGAATTGGGAAATAATGTTAAAGTGACCTTTCTTCATGAGATTTTGCACACATTTAGAGTTGATAATCTCTGGTGAGTGGGATTGGAGACCTTTGAGGGTGTGTTTATGTCCCTCCTTATTGAAGCTCATGTATAACTCCTTGAAATCCATTACATAATGGGCCATTGTTCACAACCACTGTTCCAAAAACTACATAAAACCCACCCATTTCATTGGAAAATATGTTTGTTTTAAGGAAATAGTCCCCTATTTGCAATTACACTACACTTACCATCATATTTAAAAGTACCTTCATTGGTGATCATGATTTGAAAATTGTGCAATACATGGACATAACAATGCGTTTCTTTTGCAACTCAATGATAGATGAAATTGTGGGTTGATTAAGACAATCACTTTCATTGAAATAATATGCACTTCCCCCAAAATTCCTCTTGCCACATCCTCAACATTATAATTTTCCACCTATCGTACACCAACCCCAATAATAAATCTATTAGTCGTCAATAATGAGATGGTAAAAATAAGTGATTTATATAGATTGTGACAACTCTAACCTATTGCAAAAAGCATTACTAAGCAAGGTGAGTAAGAACAATTGTAGAATCACCTCTTACACATTTAAACCAAGAATAATAAACTACCTTGATTTGATACAAAATCTTTGTGATTAATTATTTGACAAGGAAGTGTTAAAGGCCATAGTGGATTATTTACACAGGGCTAGGATTGTATAATGCATTGAGTCTTTAGGTCATATTAGGATGCATACATAGATCACTATTATATCAATCATGGTGTGGAAGGCTTGAGGCATTTATAGCTAATTCCTTTAGAGAGGAAATAAAAATCATATTAACACTTAAGTGCTTTTCTTGGAACCACACACTTTGTATCACTATGTCAAATTGAACCCAACTCTTTGTGCAACATTTTGAGCTAAGGAAACTACTAGAAAAGTAGTCAAATCATTTGAATTTTGATGATCTATACAAAGACAGTTTAAAAACATGATTCCAAAGTAGATGGTCATCAAAATCTATTTTCCTACTGAATTTGAATCACTTTGTTTCAATATCATATGAAAAAATTGTGCCCAAAATAGTGACTACTTGTCCCAAAATCCACATTATTAAAAATCCACATTCTAGATTGTTTCTTAACATATTGACACGACAATTTTCAAAGTACTTTTAAAATTTGTTTCTATGAGAGGAATATCCATGAATCTAGTTTTATATCCATTGGAATCATGTCATTTTGACATCGTATGAATGAATAGTGTCGAAAATAGTAACCATTGGTCCAAGCTAGAAACTGCAAACAACTATGCAATGCAGACTATTCCCTAGAGTATTTCACATACCGGTCCAATGAGATTTCAAAACCTATTTCTACTAGATATATCCCTATGAATATAGTTTCATATTCCATTGGAATCATTTCATTATGACATTGGATGAAAGAGTTGTGCCTAGAAAAGTAACAATTGGTCCAAGCTGGAATTTATGTTTACAATGCATGTTGTTTCCTAGCAAATTTGACAAGCTGGAATTTATGTTTACAATGCATGTTGTTTCCTAGCAAATTTGACATAGCAATTCAATGTACTTCTCAAACATGTTTCTAGTGGAGATATACTTAATAATATAGTTCCATCTTCCACTAGAATAATGTCATTTTGACATTAGACAAGAGAGTTTTTCCTAAAACATTATTTGTTGGTCCAAGCTAGAAATTATAAACAACTTTGTAATGCCAACCTTTTCCTAGAATATTTCACATAGTAATTCAATGGGATTTCAAAACATATTTCTATTGGAGATATATGTATTAGTCTACTTCATTGTTCTTTTGGAATCGGTTCAATATGATACCATATGACAAGGATATGATCAAAATACTATTGAGATGCCTAAATTGTCTTGTTATTAAAAATATGCTTCATGATGGACAAAAAGAGGAAACTAATTTTGAATTATTTTTAAGATCTATTCTACATGCAATGTTTGTAATTATTTTTTGAATATTACTAGAAGAATAAAATGTTATCATCTTTTTTCTTTTATAAGCTCATCTTATATTGTGGACAAGTGCTAGTTTTTTTTTCTAGATTATTAGACTACTTGGGATGAAAAAAAGTTGTGTTAAACTTTCAAGCAGTGATTGTTAAAAAGGTTCCATGAGTTGCCATGGGAGTGAAGTATCAACCAAAGAAAAAAACAAATCAATGTTTCGACCAATAGAGTACACATATACATAGTACATAATACCTTTGAAGTTTGTACAATCCCAGATTGACAATTAAAGTGAGCTATGTGGTTCAACAATATACTATTGTAATTCTATAGCCCATCACTATTGGCATCGTTGTCGGGAAGGTGATAAAACTATAAAAGGTTTGAACTTTGTGAGATTAGGGTTATACAATGTAGGGGTGATCAAGGTTGAAGGTTAGCATTCAACCTTCCACTCATCTTTGTGTGGTGTTTTTATTGATTTGATAGTTTTTTCCAATAATTTTTAGAACACACGCATCAATGTAGGAATATGCCAAATATGTTTTTGCATATAACTTTGAAAATTGGTGCAGGGTAAGTAAAAAACAATTCACAAGCAGAGAAGGCAATCAAGAATGGAAACAAATAGAACCTCTATTTCATTGATTAGTATTGTTGGTATGAAGGCCTTTGGGCATGCAAGTTCATTGTGATTTGGAGTGTTGTTAATCGTTCTTATTTCCATCAAACCCTATCCATACCATTCTTTTTGTTGCCTTTTGCTCAATCTCGAGTATGCATGGATCGTCTTGTGCATGCTTTCTAAAATTTCATGTCAATAAGAGCATTTTTTTTGGTATATAACTCAAGTGGATTCAAAACGCTTTATGTTAGAATCATATACAACATCTAAAGCTACCATACTCTTCATCTCATGGGAGCCTTGTCACTCTATCCCATTGAATACTCTCTTCTTAAACATTCCCTTTGAACTCCTTGTTGGCAACCATTCATTTATTGTGAGCATAATGTCTTAAACCCCTGATTATATTCTACTTTTCCTCCATATACACTCCAAATATTTAGTCAATGCCTAGTGTAACCACACACTTACTCTCTCTATTATTGAAGGTCTATTGGTTGAAATGGTAAGTGCATAATATATCAGTGAATCGATGTGAATTACATGTTGGCTCATAAACATAGAGGGATTATTGTAGGGCCAATGCTTAGTGCTACTAGAGTAGAGAATGAGGAACATGTACATTACATTAGTTGGGGATGGTCAAAATAGCCACATCAATTACCTATGGGTATGTTTTTGAACATCCTCTACATTTCAATTACTTTTGAAGCAATAAATGACTCGCTCTACTTCCCCAAAAAGTCATAGCCACATCCTTAACATTATAATTTTTTACCCATCCTACAACAACCCTAATAATAAATAAACCTAGCCAACAAACAATAATGTGATGGTAACAATAGGTGAGTTATATAGACTACGAAAACTCTAACCTACAACAGAAATAATTATTGAGCAAGGTGAGTAAGAATAATTACATAAATCACCTCTTACACATTTATACCAAGAAGATGAACTACCTAGACTTTGAATTTTTATGGATATGAAAAATCTTTGTGATTAATCATTTGACAAGGAAATGTTAAAGGCCATAGTGGATTATTTACATGGGGCTAGGATTGCATTGAATCTTTTGGTCATATTAAGATGCATAAATAAATCATCATCTGATAAACCCTGGTGTAGAAGGCTTGAGGAATTTATACATAATTCCTTTAAAGAGTAAATAAATATCATATTAGTGCTTAAGATATTTTCTTGTAACTACACACTTTATATCATTGTGTCAAATTGAACCCAACTCTTTCTGGAACATTTTGAGTAAAGAATCTGTTAGACAAGTATTCAAAACAATTGTATTTTGAGGGATCAAAGAAAGACATTTTAAAAACATTACTCTAGGGTAGATGGTCCTTAGAATATAGTTTTAGATCCAATTTGAAACACTTCATTTTGATATCATACAAAATAGTTATGCCCAAAATAATGTTTGCTGTCCCAAAATCTGCACTATTAAAAATCTACATTCTAGACCATTTCTTAACAAATTTGACATAGAAATTCAAAGTACTTTTAAAAAATATTTTTGTGGGATGAATATCCATGAATATAGTTTCATCTCCCATTGGAATCATGTCATTCCGACATTGTATGAATGAGTTGTGGCTAAAAGAGTAGTCATTGATCCAAGCTAGAAATTGTGAGCAACTATGTAATGTAGAATGTTCCCTAAAGTATCTCACATACTAATTCAATGAGATTTCAAAACTTATTTCTAATAGAAACATCCATATGAATTTAGTTTCATCTCCCATTGGAATCATGTCATTCCAACATCCGATGAAAGAGTCATGTCCAAAAAAGTAACCACCGATCAAGTTGGAAATTGTGTCTGTAATGCATGTTGTTTCCTAGCAGATTTGACATATAAATTCAATGTATTTCTCAAATATATTTATAGTAGAGATAACCCTATTAATCTAGTTTCACCTCCCATTAGAAGCATGCCATTCCTACATTGGATGAGAGATTTGTTCCTAAAACAATAGTCATTGGTCCAAGCTAGAAATTATAAACAACTCTACAATGCCAATTGTTTCCTAGAATATTTCACATAACATATCAATGCGATTTCAAAACCTATTTCTATTGGAGATAGCCTTATTAAACTACTTCATTGTTCCTTTGGATTTTCACCTCCCATTAGAAGCATGTCATTCCTACATTGGATGAGAGAGTTGTTCCTAAAATAATAGGCATTGGTTCCTCATCTTTCTTCTTTCACAAGCTCATCTTATATTATGGACAAGTGCTAGTTTTTTACAGATTTCTAAAACACTACTAGAGGTCAACAAAATTTATGTTAGAATTTGGAATAGTGATTGTTATAAAGGTTCCATGTGCTTCCATTGGAAAGAAGTATTGGCCAAAGAAAAAACAAAGCAATGGTTGAACGGATGGATTCCTCATTATTTAGCAAGGAAGTGACTTGCATGACTTTGTAACGTCCCTAGATACTCACCGAGGCATGCTACCACAATTTTTTTGCTCTGATACCAATCTGTAACATCCCCAGATACTCATTGAGGCACACTAACAATTTTTTTTTTCTCTGATACCATTTTGTAACATGCCCAACTGCCTGGTTGGGCCATGTTTCTACAAATCGACTATCACTCGATTCAAATGTGGAAATATAAACAACATGATATACACACTCATCCAAATATCATTAATAATTAAACTCATGAATGCAACTGATTTAAACATGCATAGCAATAATTAACGCACACAACAACAATCATATATATAAAATATAGACTAAATGTAACATTCAATCATAGCATTAAAACGGTAAATGACACAGTGATTAAAACACTTATATTTTAAAAATAGTTTCCACAATTGACTGTAGACAAGGGGTGTTCCTCCCAACCATAGGCTCTATTGAAACAAGCCACCCCTAAGCTGGGGCTATGAGTCCACAAGGACAAACAAAATCCTATGGGTGTCTATAGTCCACTGTAACAACTCCAAATTCACTAAAAACATAGTGACATGACTCCTACAATAATTCCAACCACCTAGCTCTCTTCCCCATCTGTCTGCACAACCCAAGGGATGAGATTTCCTTCTCTGCACCGCAGTCTCTTAGAGAATCTCCATCCCTTCCATGGCTCTAGCACAAACCAGCCAAGAATCTCTCTACTAGGGGCTCCAACAAATCTAGTTGCAACATAAGTGCTAACACAACAAGCTCACTTTCTTTTGGGTATTTTTTCTCAACAGAAAATCCCTCACATGCATAAAAACCTCATGCTCAACATAATTTCCAGCTTCAACAAGCTATTTTCAATACGCACTATGGCTAGCCACTCTTCTGCAACATTCTCCTCTCATTTTCCTCACTTCTTTCTAACTGTAAAAAAAACTCCTCTATTTCCTACTCAAATTTCCTCTTTTCCCATGCTTACTTGACTCTTACTTTTCCCCCAAAGGTGATTACACTCAACCCCTACTATAATAAATAAGTGGGTTGACTTCCTCACTAAACCTCTTACATGAATTCAATGATTTGAGTGCTTAATAGGCCAAAGGGATAAATGGCTAAATGACTAACTAATTAATGAAGATGGCTTAAGACTCAAGGCATATGAAAAATCTTCAAAACCCCCACTAAGCTCACTCTCTTATGTAATCATAACCCCCCATTACTTTGGTCCTTACCGTCTATAGTTAGTGGTGTATTTCATTTTATTATTTTCAATGTACGATGTTCACATATTACATCACTTGGCCCCCAACCATTCATAATACTTACAAATATAATGCTACATCGGGGATTAAAAATGGGGTGTTACAATCCCCTCCCCCTACAATTTTCATTATCCTCAATGCACATCACCATACATGTGTACAAGTATACATACATAAATTATTACATCACAATACTTGATAATTCTTCAGTTTAATGGCTCTTGCAACAATTCCAACTAACAATCTCTCGTTCCCCTCAACCTCCACAATATAAGGAAGTGTACCCCCTTCTCTGCATCATAGTACCTCAAGTTGTCCCACTTCCCTCCCAAGGATCTAGCACAGATCAGAGAGGAAATATTAGAGTTGTGGTTCTAGGAACTCTAGCTACACCAAAATGGAGGATTTTAACACATATATACAAATGTACATTCACATTTCCTCAAAAATATACAAAAATTTATGGGTACTCCTCCCACATGGCCTCTTCATGCTCCCATGTGGTGTCTTTGAGACCATAGTAGTTCCATTGGACATTTACCATGCCGATGGCTTGGTTCCTTAGCACTTTGAATTTTTTTTCTAGGATGCGCATCAAATCCACCCAAAATTCCCCTTCGTGCTCCACCTAAATCACAGTCCAATAAATCACATGTTAGGATCAAATGCATACTTCTTAAGAAAAGGCACATGAGACACATTATGAACTCTCATGGATGTAGGCAATGCAAGCATGTATGCAACTGGGCCTATCCTCTCTAGAACTTCAAATGGCCCACAATATCTCACTGCCAACTTTGGGCAACTTCCCAATTTCAGTGAGATCCTTTTTGCCTTCATTTTCATAAACACATGCTCGTCCACTTTAAATTCCTTGTGTTCTTTGCCCTTGTTTGCATAGATTTTCTGTCTATCCTGTGTAGTCTTTAAATTCTGCTTTATTTTTACCATCTGCTCTTCCATTTCTCTTAGCAATTTTGGCCTAATTACTACTTTATTTGTTGGGTTATTCCACCTCACCAATGTGTTACAGTTTATTCCATAAAAGGTTTCAAATGGGTTCATCTTCAATAATTCTCGATACCCATTGTTATAAGCAAATTTAACCAAATGAAGATAGTCTTCCCATTTGGAAGACCGATCCATTACATACATTATTAACATATCTTCAATTATTTGATTGACCCTATCTGTCTACTCATCTAAGTTTGGATGATAATGTGTGCTAAAATTCAAATTCATTCCAAATCATTTAAACAACCCTTTCCAAAGATTGGAAGTGAACTTGGTATCTCTATCAAATACGATTTCCTTAGGCACACCATGTAGCCTGGAAATTTCCTTTATATAAATTTTTGCAATGTTGGTTGCCTTATGAGTCATCTTGACTGGGATAAAATGTACAACCTTTGTAAGCTTGTCCACCACAACCACAATGAAATCATGTCTCCTTGTTGTTCTGGGCAACTTGATAATGAAATCTATGGTAGAAATCTCCCATTTCCACTTGGGAATGGGAAATGATTGTAGCAATCTCCTTGGATGTATGTGCTCAACCTTTACCTTTTGATGTTCCATGCATCTAGCAATAAAATCGACTACATTTTTCTTCATTCCGGGCCAATAATATTGGCCTCTTATAACTGCAATGATTTTTTGGTATCCTGGATGTCCAACATATGGCACATTGTACATTTCTTTTCAAATTAAATTTCCCAATTTTGGAGAATTAGGAACATAAATTTGTCCATGAACAAGAGAATTGCATCCCTCTTTATATTTTTGTTGTACATTACTTTGTTGTAAGCATTCTTTAATTTGTACATAGTGTTGGTCTGCTATTACAACTTTTAAAATTCTATCTTTTAAATTTGAACTATACATGCTAATTGTTGTAGCATGCATTTATGCGCCCTTCTGTTGAGTGCATCAACCATTTTATTCTCTTTCCCCTTAATGTGCTTGATGTCAAAGTCATATTCACTGAGAAACTCCAACCATATAGTTTGTCTGGCATTCAATGTTGGTTGTCCAAACAAATGTTTCAAACCACTATGGTTTGTCCTCAACTCAAATTTTTTTCCCACGAGACAATGTCTCCACATTTTCAGCGTATGAACAATGGTTGTAAGTTCCAAATAATGGGTAGCATAATTTCTTTCATGCTCCTTCAACTTTCTTGACTCATAGCAAATTACATGCCCATTTTAAGTAAGGACTCCACCAAGCCTTTCTTTACATGCATATGTGTATACAACAAAATCCTCATGTTCGTCTACAATATTTGAAATATGTGCACTAATTAATAAACCTTTCTAGTGTTGAAAACTCTCTTCACACTTGGTAGTCCATTCAAATGTTATGCACTTCTTTTATAACGAAGTAATTGGGTGTGAAATCTTGGAGAAACATGCAATGAATCTCTTGTAGTAACCATCTAGACCCATAAACGGTACAACTTATGAAATATTCTTTGGTGTTGGCCAAGTTCCGATTGCTTCAATATTTTCAGGATCCATTGCTATGCCATCCTCAGAGACAATGTGGACCCAAATAATGGATCTGCTTTTGATAAAAGGTGCACTTGCTCAACTTGGAATACAATTATTGTTCTCTCAACACTGGTAGCTGAAAATATCAAAGGAAAATAACAAATGCGAGAGAGATAAAAATAAACCAGAACATAGCAATATGAACAATGGTTGTAAGTTCCAACGAGACAATGTCTCCACATTTTCAGCGTATGAACAATGGTTGTAAGTTCCAAATAATGGGTAGCATAATTTCTTTCATGCTCCTTCAACTTTCTTGACTCATAGCAAATTACATGCCCATTTTAAGTAAGGACTCCACCAAGCCTTTCTTTACATGCATATGTGTATACAACAAAATCCTCATGTTCGTCTACAATATTTGAAATATGTGCACTAATTAATAAACCTTTCTAGTGTTGAAAACTCTCTTCACACTTGGTAGTCCATTCAAATGTTATGCACTTCTTTTATAACGAAGTAATTGGGTGTGCAATCTTGGAGAAACATGCAATGAATCTCTTGTAGTAACCATCTAGACCCATAAACGGTATAACTTATGAAATATTCTTTGGTGTTGGCCAAGTTCCGATTGCTTCAATATTTTCAGGATCCATTGCTATGCCATCCTCAGAGACAATGTGGACCCAAATAATGGATTTGCTTTTGATAAAAGGTGCACTTGCTCAACTTGGAATACAATTATTGTTCTCTCAACACTGGTAGCTGAAAATATCAAAGGAAAATAACAAATGCGAGAGAGATAAAAATAAACCAGAACATAGCAATAATACATAAGACACACAATTTATCCTGGAAAACCCAAACCGGAAAAAACTAGCCAATAGATTTATTGGTTCCTTGACCAAACCCGGCCAAGCCGACCAAGTGAGCCTTCACCACTCACATCCTGACACATTAAAATGGAGTCTCCTAAGCCTATTTAAAGGCGTCATTACATGAAATGCCACGAGTCACCAATACCATGTGCTCAAAACCACCACTATTGATCTCACAACTTTGACTCTTTCACCGAGTCAAGCTTAACCTAACATTCCTCCCTTAAAACTTGACTTGGGGTATCCCTTGACCAGATCCGACCAAACTGGCCAAGTGATTCTGCATCGCTCACCTCCCCCTCAAAATTATCCAGAAATCCTGCATGCCCCCCTATCACCTAGGTCTATGTCTAGAATTTACTGATAAGTTACCAGGGGTATGCATGCCTAACTAGGTCTTACAGTAGTATGCCCATTTACATTAAAATTTCAAATCCATTACAATAATTAATAATTCTTTTCATTGTTGCTATCTCTACACTTATGTTTCCATCCTCTCTCCTTGTCATTTCTCGTCTTCGTGCCACCCACACATCTAGGAAAATAAAATCGAAACCCCAACTACGCACCATGTCTTTTTGGATCATCATCCAAACATACTTCCATACCTCTTGGGAAAATATCGATGATATCATCTCCAAGAACAATGCCATTATGCAAGGTAATGATATAGAGATTTTCCTTTTCCACCGCTGGATTCTCTTTCTCGAGCCGACATTGGTGGTTCTCTGCACAATCCCTAGCAGCATGCCATCTTGGACGGTTCTTTGACTAGGCCCTCGAAACACTCCGCATAGACCGCGATCGAATCTATGACCCATCTAGCCCGCGATCTTAACCAATATTGCACATGACCCAACTGATACCATGGCCCCTCTAGCCCCATGGCCCATTTCTCGAAGATGGCTTAGGCAAGCCACCACTAGAGCCACCATAGAAGGACCCCATAGCCGCCATTGAAGGACCTTGCAACCAGATTCTCCTCTTATCCCGTGACCAACATCGATCTACAGTTTTGTTAGGGGATTGAGCAACAACCACCATCCACAAAAGCACACCATAATCACCATCCAATTCCATAATCAGTTCCAGATGCATCTATATGCCCTTTATAGCACTCTCTTTCCATCTCCACTTGGTGTCTTGTCCCCAAAAAACTATTTGACAATGATTCGCTTCTTCTGCAACCTTATGAGCAAACTGACCAACATCTTTATGAACTCAGTCTCCAAGACTTGGCTATTCACTTCCTCAACACACTTTATATGGTGGATTTTGTGAACCTAGGTACCATTAGAGCACATCATTTACAACATTATATTTGAACTCACTACCTTCATGACCAACATATGCAATGTGTGTCCTAGCCGCACCTTGTTCACCTTCACACAATTTTCTCCATCATTCTAGTGTGATTTTTCCCAATCATGCCGAAATTGAGCTACCCTCGTCGTTGTGTGGACCATTGCACCTACCAACAGTCGATCGCTAATTCCCGAGACCACATGGATGCTCCTCGAGCTCGACCCCATTAATCAATCCACACAATAGTTGTGGACCTCCAAGTATCATTTAGTAGCTCCCAGTTGCTGCCTAATGGCTTTACTCTCATTCCTAGAGCCAATCTCTTAGGGATCGAACTCCAAACCGCCCATCTGAGTTTTCCAAACAATCATGGCTCTTCACAGATCGACCCTTCTTACCAGTGATTCACTTGACCTCACGGTCTTACTCATTATGGTAGCGACCTTTCTCTTTATGACATCGATCCCAACGACCTCTGAAATTTCTCCTCTACGGACCATCGTACGACTTTCTTCTCTTGAACAATGAAGACTCTCCTCTATGGACCAACATACAACTTTCTTCCCTCAGCCAACAAAGACTACGATTTGAATCAAACCACTCTCGCTAGAGAGTCCAGGTTAACCTGGCTCTGATACCACATGAAGGTATCAAATGAAAATAACAAATTCAAGAGAGATAAAAATAAACTAGAACATAACAACAACACATAAGACACACAATTTAACCTGGAAAACCCAAATTGGGAAAAACCAACCAATAGATCTATTGGTTCCTTTACCAAACTCGGTCAAGTCAGCCAAGTGAGCCTTCACTGCTTACGTCTTGACCCATTACAATGGAGTCTCTTAAGACTATTGAAAGGCTTCATTACATTAAATACCACATGTCACCAATACCATGTGCTCGAAACCACCATTGTTGACCTAACAACTTTGACTCTTTCACAGTGTCAAGTTTAACCTAACAATAACACCATCCTCAAATGTTGCTCATGCTCCTCCTTTATCTTGGAGTAGATAAGAATATCATCCAAGAAGAAAATGAAAACTTTATCTAGGTAATCTCTAAAAAACACATAAAATTAGTTGGTGCATTTGTCAACCCAAATGTCACCACTACAAACTCATAATGACCATACCTTGTCCGAAAGGTTGTCTTGCTAGTATCTTCTTCTCTAATTCTTACTTGATGATAACTTGATCTCAAGTCAATCTTAGAAAATATCTTAGCTTCCTTCAATTGGTCAAAAATATCATCAATCCTTGGCAAAGTATACTTGTTCTTTATTGTAACCTTATTTAGTTGTTTGAAGTCAATACATAACCTCAGAATTCCATCATTTTTNCTCAAGTCAATCTTAGAAAATATCTTAGCTTCCTTCAATTGGTCAAAAATATCATCAATCCTTGGCAAAGTATACTTGTTCTTTATTGTAACCTTATTTAGTTGTTTGAAGTCAATACATAACCTCAGAATTCCATCATTTTTCTTCACAAAAAGAACTAGAGCACCCCAAGGAGAAGCACTTGGGCGTATGTACCCCTTCTTCAACAACTCTTCTAACTACATTTGCAACTCTTTTAGTTCTGGTGTGCTCTTTCTATAGGGATTCTTGGACAACTCCAAGCATCAAATGAATAGACAAATCAATGTCTCTCTTTGGTGGCAATACTGACAATTCTCCAAACACATCTTCATATTCCTTCAAGACTGGATACTCTTGAAGATTTGATGTTCCATCCTTGGTTGGCTCTTCCATATGGGATGCATATATTAGACACCTTTTTCTAAAACTTCTTTTCAACCGCAATATTGAAATATGGCTGATAGATATAGGCCTTGGAATACCTTGAACTATCCTTGAATTCCCCTCCTCATCAAAACTTGTGAAATCCTTGTTGTAGAAATCTAGGACATGATGATTCTTTTCCAACCAATCCATGTCAATTGGGTAGTCATATGACCCAAGTGGTATGATGTTCACATTTTCCTTAGTGTTGACTCCATTCGTGTTCACTAGACAATCTTTAACAAGCTCATTGATTCTTCTCTTGGTTCCAGTGGCTAGCTGAACCAACCAAGATTTTTCATGCTTACATATCTTCAATTTAAATCTTTCAACCACATTAGGATCTATATAGCTATGTCTAGCTCCAGAATTAATCAAAATAGGTATGGGTCGATTATCAATCTTACCTTCCACCTCAATCATGTGGGATTGATAGTATTCTTGTCTATTGTCCAAGGATTCATAAATCCTTGTCACGTTCCTTCCCATGTCTTCCATTGTATCAACTTCTTGAAAGTTATGCATAGTCCTCATCCTATCCCCTTTATGAGGACTATCCTTAAACATGAGGTCTCCCTCACATCCCCAACACTTTGTAGGTTGTTGTCTTGGCCTTTACCACAAGGAATATGTCATAGTGGGTTCATTTTGTGCTTGCATCCCTTGCCTATATGAATTTGAATTGTCCTTGAAGAAAGGTGGATTGAATCCTTTCTTCCTCTAATCCATCTTTCCTTTCTTTTTGTCATCCCGATATTTTTGAAAAGATGGTCTTCCATTATTCTTCTCATAAAGATACTTTTTCTTTTCTTATGGATTCTTCTAGTGTCTTGGGCTCATCAAATTGAATTTTATCACTATAGAAAGAAGGTATCCCACTCGAAAATATTTATATTTTAACCTTCTCATCCTTTATGAAGCCAACATACCTCAACAATTCAAGGAACCTCCTCTCATACTCATACATTGTCATGCTTCTAAGATTCAGTTCAAAGAACTCTTTCATCTTCTTGTCATAATAATGTTTTGACAAGTATTTCTTCTGAAAATACTTTTTGAACTACCTCCATGAGATCCTCTTCTCATGAATGTGCTTAACCTGCTTAAGTCGATCCCACCACATTGATGATTTTCCTTGAAGATGGTAGGTTGCAATTTTGGATTCTACATTTGATGAATAGTTGTGCAATTGGAAATATTTCCTCATTCACAACAACCATGCTTTTGTATCTTCATCTTTCTTAAGATCACCCTCAAAATTAGGAGGCTTAATCTTCCTAAGCTCTCCTCGCAAATCATCTGCCTCAGACCTCCTTCTCTGATTTTGACAGGGGACACACTTGGGCTGCTCTCTGACCCTAAACATGCATGTGATTTTCTGGTTGAGTGTCTTGGTGAATGATGATGTCTACTAGCATTGCTTAAGTTCCTAGATCCCCTATGATCATCCCTTCTAACATGAGATCTAGATGATTCTACTTGTCTCACACCATCTTCTTATTTTGTGCCAGAATCTTTATTGATTTGTCTTTGTAACATCTTTAGACTTTGTAACAAGTGAGTGTTATTTTGATTTTTCTCCTTCTGAGCTCTTATCAACCTCTCATTTTCTACTCTGTATCTCTGCACTTCTTTAGGAAATCTTCTCATAATATCAACCACCTCCACAGGCTTTACTTTGCTTTTATGTCCATTGGACTCAATCTCTGCATTTCCTAGGATAATTTTTGAACCTATGATTTCATCCTCATGGATGTAATATCCCTGGGCATCCTCCATATCTTTATTCCTCATGTAGAAACTAATTGTGTTCTGCATGTACCTCTAATTCTGAAAAAATTTCATGCAACAACTATTGTTAGAATTAAGCATATTGTAAACTATTACATTAATTAGGTTAGAGGTCATCCTTCATTTGATTTATGGAGAAAATAGATGCACCAATCTAAATTCTAACCCTTTAGACAAAATACATTCTAGATTATCTTTCCAACGTCCATACTATTGCCTCATTTTGAGTTTCAGGCTAAAAGTTATAGCTTTATAAATTTGCCATTTCTACTCAACTATGCACTATTCTGACTAGTGCAATTTAGCTGAGAGACCATCTTCTTCCATCTGTCACATAAAATATATTAGGAACCAATTTTTTTTTTTTTTTTATATTGGGTGCAGGTAGGATTTATGATTTTGAACACATAAAATTTTCATATTCGAAATTTGATACTCTAGTCAAATTCTGTATAAAATTGAAATTGACTACTTTGCACTTTTCACGTTTCCTCCAAACTTATAATTTTTAGCCAAGACTGTCTATCTCCCAAACAGAGCAAAACTGGGAAAAAATTCCTCAAGAAAAAGTTGTTTGGATTGTTGAGGAAATAAAATATCAACTAAATAAATTTTTCCATATTTGTGATCTGGGGTCCCTTTTCCCTCTGAAGATTTCAAAAAACCCCAAAAAGTGTCTAGGAATAGTGGGTTTTGCCCTGTTTTGGCATCCCCACTCAAAACCCTTTTGTATTTTTCCAAAATCCCAATTAGGTATCTTCATTCCTACTTTTTGGACTCTCCATAAAAATTTCATCTCCATTTGGGTCTCGATCACTAAGCACGATCCAGATCTTTAAAAACCACTCATTTACATTTTCTGGAGAATTGAAGTAGAATTGGCCCACGGATCTCAAAGACAATTTTGTATCCCTCATCACTACAAACACACCCCTTAAATTTCATCCGATTTTTAGTTTTTATGCTCATATTTTGGCCAAAACAAGTCTTTGAATCTAGACTTCATTTTTTAATTTTTTAATCCTTGTCTGTCTATCTCCTTTTCTTCTCTTCTTCTTTCTCTTCTTTCTTTGTCTTCTTTATTTCTTTCTTTATCATTATCTTCTCCTTATCCTTTCTCTTATTTATTTATTTTTATGCCCATGCAGAGGAATAATGCACCCGCACATTCTCCCACACTCGTATTCCGCCATGTCTTGGACCTAGTCGATTTTCCAACTCCCATGCAGAGGAAAAGTGCACCTGCACCTACATGTAATTCACATCCTGCATCCCACATTCTGCAAGTTTGGGACTTTGTCAATTTTACAACTCCCGTGTGGAGGAAAAGTGCCCCCACACCCGCATATCACCCACGTCCTACATCCCGTATTCTGCAAGTTTGGGACTTAGTCAATTTTCCAACTCCCATGCAGAGGAAAAGTGCCCCCACACCCGCATATCACCCATGTCCTACATCCCACATTCCTGCAAAAATTTGGGACTTTGTTTATTTTCCAAACATCTATGCAAAGGAATGACACACGTGCACATTCTCCCGCACCCACATTCCACACTCCACAACACTTTGGGACTTAGTTTATTTTCCAAACATTCATGCGGAGGCATGGCACACCCACACATTCTTCTGCACCCGCATCCCACATCCCCCTCTTCGCAAGACTTTGGGACTTATTTTATTTTTCCAAACATATTTTGCTGCATATAACCAAGCTCACCATCGTGGACCTCCCAACATGGCAGTCTATGTCGCCACTACCACATCACTTGACACATGGCCTCCATGTCACTAGGTACGGATAATTTTCCGATTTTCCAAAAATTCACAATTTTCCAAAATTTCTTGTTTTAGCCGAAAATGTTATTTTTCGAGCTCTAGACTTAGTTCTCCATGGAGAACTTAACCCGACTATTTTCAATTCAACATCCCATTACCAAATTACATGCATATTTCACCTAGAATTTGGGAATTTTCACTCTAAATTTTGTAGTTTTTCCCAAACTCTACAGAGACTAATGTTCTGCAACAATGAATTTGTTAAATATGTGCTAGTCTTTGACCCATATAAGTTTTGTGTTGAACCAAAAGATATGATACTAATCATAAAATCCCCAAATATTCACTGAGGCATGCTACCACAAAAATTTTGCTCTGATACCATTTTGTAACATGCCCAACTGTCTGGCTGGGCCATGTTACTACGAAATCGACTATCATTTGATTCAAATGAGGAAATATAAAAAGAATGAGATACACACTCATGAAAATATCATTAATATTTAAACTCGTGAATACAGTTGATTTAAACATGCACAACAACAATTAACACACACAACATCAATGATGTTGGGTATGTGTTATATTCTTTGCATGTGTGTAGGGGTGTGTGCCATATTTGACGACAAGGTCTGACGATCCCACCACTTGTCGCTCTTAGTGTATGTGTGCGTCAGACACTTTTCCATTGGGGGGTAGCAGGGGGGCCAGGATTAGCTAGCGCTCGAAGCCGACGGGGTTCGGGGCAATGCCCCTAAACATATTTTGGGTGGTTTTTTGCTATTTTAGCATTTTTTGCTATTTATAGTGGTTTTCTAAATTAATATTGGATTAAGAGATTAGGGTTTTGGTAGCTGTGGAATACCCAAAATATTGTATATATTGTATTATAAACGGTGAAATTAATAAAATGAAGAATTGAAAGGTGGGCCACTAAGGAAGGATGGTTTTCTCCCAGTTAAGGGTTTCCAGTGTAAATCTTTGTGTACTATGTGTATGAGCCATTGATTAATTTATGTTTTGCTTAAGAATATGTATGCATTTATTTACTTCATGAGTTTAAAACTTACAAGTCACGTGTACAAAATACATAGTAAATGCAACATTCAATTGTAGCATTAAAATTGTAGATGATACAATGATTAAAGCACTTATCTTTTAAAAATGATTTACATAACTCACTATACACAAATGACATTCCTCCCAAACATAGGCTTCGTTGCACCAATTCTCTCTGCAACAAGCCACCCCTGAGCTAGGGCTATGCATCAACAAGCATAGACAGGATCCTACGGGTGTCTACAATCCACTGTAAAAGCTTCAAACTCACTAAAAACACAGTGACGTGACTACTACAACAATTCCAACCACCCAACTTTCTTCCCCATAAATCTACACAACCCAAGGGATGAGATTTCCTTCTCTACACCGCATTCCCTTAGGCAATATCCATCCCCTCAAGGGATCCAACACATACTGACCATGAATATCTCTACTAGGGGCTCTAGGAAATACAACTACAACAAGAGTTCTCACACAACAAGCCCACTTTCTCTTGGGTAAATTTTCTCAACAAAAAATCCCTTATGCATACGAGCCTCATTCTCAACATAATTTCTAGCTTCAACAAGATATTTTCAACAAGCCATGTTCAATACCCACTATGTATGGCCACTCTTTTGCAACATTCTCATCTCATTTTCCTCACTTCTTGCTAACTGTAAAAAAAACTCCTATGTTTCCTACTCAAATTTCCTCTTTTCCCATGCTTACTTGACTCTTACTTTCCCCCCAAAGGCGATTACACTCAACCCCTGTTGTCATAACTGAGTGGGATGACTTCCTCACTCAATATATTACATGAATTCAATTATTTGAGTGCTTAATAGGTCAAAGGGATAAATGGATAAATGACAAACTGATTAATGAAGATGGCTTAAGACTCAAGGAATACAAAAACTCCTCAAAACCCCCATTAATCCCCCTCTCTTATGGAAGCATGACTCCCCATTACTTTGGTCCTTACCCATCTACAATCTATGTTGTATTTCAGTTTATTATTTTCAATGTACGATGTTTACATATTACATCGGTTGGGCCCTGACCATTCATAATACTTACAAATATATAATGCTACATCGGGGATCAAAACTGGGGTGTTACAGACTTGCATGTTATGTGGCCTAAATTTTGTCTCTAGAAGTTTACTCAAGTAAATATCAATAGAAAATAACCATGTTTTTAGGGCTTCAAGGAAGGATAGAGAAAAGTCTTCAAGGGTTCAGTATAGGGAAGTTCAAAGTTGTGCTCTCCTCAAACCAATAACTACATCGAATAGTTGTCTATCATTGATGCTACTGTCATTCAACACAATAACATAGATAAAAAAAACTACATGCATGCTACCAAAATAGATTGTATCACTTCCATAAATGCCTTCAAATGTGATGGAATACTCACAATGCTTGCAACCACCATATAAAATCACACTATAGAGTTCTTAGTTCAAAGGAGAAGCATTGAATGCCATTTTTTTCATCCATGGAACAAGATAGTCCATATTAGATTGAAGATTCCAACCTCTAATAAGAATGAAAAGTTACAAATGGTCTAAACCCTAAATTGTGAATATTGGCTCAAATTTGTGTCAAAGAAAAGATTAAGGGGTCTTGCTTGTAGTTGCATACATTATATAGAATTATTATAGGTTTTCCACAGGGATATAAGAACATGGAATAATGATTGAATATGATGGAAGGTAGCTCTACCTTCGGTACAAAAGAAACAAAAACCATCTTAAAAAAATAAAAATAAAAATAACATTCTTGGTATGAAAACCCCTTGGGTGTCACAAGACAAAGGAGTGCTTGAAAACTAGCTTGTTGGTAGGTTCTTCTTTGGAGAAAATAATAATTTCCTTTGGTGAAAACTCCTTTGGGGTGCCTAAGGAAAATAGAAACTTGAAAATAAGATTTTTGATGGGTTTCTATTGAGAAAAAATAGATTTTTTTTTCAAAGAAGCTAGATAACCTTATTAACTATAGTTAATCACTTATATTTGCTTTTCAATCTTAATTGCTTCATAATATTGTCATATTTGTCATACTAGTGATTCCAATCTTTAAATGATGACATCTTTGTAGAGTTCTCATTACTTGTTATCAAATATATACATTGCCTTCAATAATGGTAACTTCTTCTACAAAAGTAAGAATAGAGGACTTCTAACCTAATCAATTCAATAATGAGGTTTGACCCCGCTAGAAGATAAAAATTCTAGCCTGCTTAGAATGAAGATTCCATCCTAATAAAAAATGCTTAGTGTATGACACTTATAACACTAATTACTTTCAATGAAAGTATATATATTACTTAAAATGCTTAGTGTATGACACTTATAGAACTAATTACTTTCAATGCATGTATATCTATTACTTACTCTCATTAATTGAGTCATAACATCTCTTTTTCAAAATGATTCAAAGTAAATTTTTATGGCTTAGTCGTTAATATCCCAATCCATATAATTATGTTGATATAGTCATCAATTCATCCTACTCTCTTTGAAACTCTTACCCAATTTATTGCCAAGAATGTCCTATACTTTAGATGGGGAGAGGGGTTGAGGAATTGTCTCATTAATAATCTTTTCAACCCATAGCTAAGAGTCTAAACTTTAATTTGAAGTTTAAAATTTAATTTGAATCATAAGAAGATACGCATCATGAATATTTTAGAAAGCATGCAGATCACTACTAATAAGGTAAAGTGATGTATGAAGATGAGGATGAACCCTTTGATATGAATATTACTGAGTGTTGATTCATTTTGGGGATTATCTTGACCACATAGGTCATGGATCCCTAGCAGAATCAGAAGCACCTATAATAAATAAATCTAAAGGGCAAACTATTGCTACTAAAACTAGGTTTTGGTTAACCAAGCCTAGAATAAGAAACCTTGTACTGTATCCTCAAAGAATTGCAAAAGAGGTTCAACTTATTACCATTTTAGAGCTGTTTAGTGAGTAAAACAAAGAAAAGGATGATTTTCTTGGGAAACTCAAGATTTCAAAAGAAGATGAAAAACATTGTTTCACAACCTTAGGAATCAGACAAAGAAGTTGAAATAGTTGTTGCATCAAATTGAGAGATGGAGGGATTGCTTGATTACTATTTCAAAGCCATTTATTGAGTAAAACAAAGAAAAATATGATTTTCTTGGACAACTCAAGATTTCAAAAGAAGATGAAAAACATTGTTTCACAACCTTAGGAATTAGGCAAAGAAGTTGAAAGAGTTGTTGCATCAAATAGAGAGATGGAGAAATTGCTTGATTGACTAAGATTGTTAGATGCTAAATGCGCCAAATAGAAATCCATTACATAAGAAAATTAAGGAGGTACAATTGATTGGATCTTCATAACCAAGTAACTTATTTGTTGAAAAATAAATATAATATCATAATTATGTCGATATGCATCCACCTATCAAAAAGTTCTAGATTAAATAGCTTTTTAATCAAAAGTATGAAATATGTGTATGGGATTTAATGAAATGGGAATATTCTTCATCGTTTTTACCGAATTAAAGGCTAGGATTTAATGCCATAACTCTCGCGCATGTCAAAATTTGTCTATTATTCATTAACATGCCTTATTAGGAGGGATTAATATTAGTATGTATTGGGATTAACACACCTTATTGACACATCTAAACCAAGTTTCCAGTTGTTGTTGTTACTATTCCTACACCATATGCGTTGGCATATCGTTGGAACGTTTCTGATTGCTTGCTTTCTTTCCATTTTCCTGACAGATCATTGGAATGTTTTCGATTCCATTTTCCATTTTGCATTCTTATACTTCTTTTCCTTTGGCATTGATGATATCTTACTAACATGGATAGGGAAATTTGGGTGGAATTTGGACAATGGCAGAGCAAGGATTGAAACCAGAGGTTGGAAAGGGTAGGATCCTATGGCTCGATGAGATCTAACTGTTCCATGGGGTCTCATCTACAACCAAAAATACAAAGTTGGGGTCATGCATTCTATGTGTATGCTCGGTAATGGAATATTTCTTATGTCGAGACCTAATTGTCATTAATACTTCGCTTTCAATTTTTTGTATCTTGATTTATTTGATCATGCAGGCACCCAATTGTTTGGGCATCTTCTTTGATTCTATGCTCGGAGGAGTGTTGAGGTTGGTCTATGTCTACAATGCCATCATTGACTTTCTGATGACCTTGTCGTTGAATTTCTCAGATCAAGACCTATATGAATATCCCTTATAGGCCTTTATTCTTATATATACACATGTTATGTTGGATGAATTATCCATTTCCCAAATGTCAAGTGTGTCCATATTTATTCAATTGAGGAAGAAATGATTATAAGACTCGATGAGCTGCATGTTTTAAATTACAAATAAGCCTCAATGCATGTATGGACTATGTATAATTGTTGCGGATAATGGATTTTTAGCATCGTTTGTTTATATAAAAGTCATAATATTGATCTCGGTTGGACCATATAGGCTGGATATTTCATGTACCGATTGTCATGCTGGGGAATGAGGCTCTGAAAACAAAGGGTTATTTAGTTTATATTGGAGAGGATTTCTCTCTTTAAGAGCCCACTCTTCATCTGGATCCAGATTCAAAATAACATAACTCTTAAAGGTTTGAGATTTTCTTCTAAAAGACGGGGGGCGGGCCAAAAAAATCACATATACATAGAGTTAAACACAAATGTTTATACAATTGAGTATACACGTTTATACAATTGAGTATAAACGTTTATACAATTTCATCATACTCAATTGTAAAACTTCTCATACCGGCATTTTAACAACTAAGAATGTTTATAACGCACTGACAACTGAGTTATGGCAGAAAAATATTGGAGACGTGAGGAGAAAGCTATGGACCTAGGATTGCCCACAAAAGATCAAACTTTTTTCGTGGCTCCTCATAGAAGACAAATTGCTTACCTGGAACAATCTTCTCAAGTGAGGATGGTAAGGGCTTGGTCTTTGTCTTCTTTGCAGAGGTATCGAGGAATCAATTTTTCATCTTTTTGTCCAATGTCCTTTCACATGCACTATTTGGAATAAAATTTTAACTCATTACGAGCTGGTCATAGGGTGGTCGGGCTCCACAGTGTTGGATTGTTTTGATTATTGGGCTAGAAGGAATTATAGTTACCCAACATTGTCACAAGTGAAGATGGTAAGGGCTTGGTCTTTGTCTTCTTTGCAGAGGTAATGAGGAATCAATTTTTCATCTTTTTGTCCAATGTCCTTTCACATGCACTATTTGGAATAAAATTTTAACTCATTACAAGCTGGTCATAGGGTGGTCGGGCTCCACAGTGTTGGATTGTTTTGATTATTGGGCTAGAAGGAATTATAGTTACCCAACATTGTCAGCATTCATTTGTTGGTACATATGGAATGGAAGAAATTTGGCTATATTTGAATCAAAGTCTCCATCCATGGAGAAGGTTTTCTTTCTATCTATTGTTGTTGTGGCTTTCCATAGCCCCCAGAAAACTCAGAAATCCATTAAGCGATCTGCCCATATCTTGCCTCAACACATAATCATTGGATGGTTTGATGGGGAAGCACAAAGGAATGGGGAACAAAGTGGAGTGGGGGGTGTTATAAAGCTCAATGATTACACAATTTATAGGTGGACCCTCAATTGTGGTGGAGGTACAAAAACAAGAGCAGAACTCTTGGGAGCTTGGGCTGTCCTTACATTGGCTCATAGACTTTCTATTTCAGATATCCACATCAGTGGGGATTCAAAAATTGTTATTGACTGGCTAAATAATATTGGTTCTCTGCAGGTCATTACCATAGACTATTGGAAAGACCGAGTAAGGGAACTCATCAAGCACTTTTCTGTCATCACATTTTCTCATGTCTACAGAGAAGAAAATCAAGAGGCTGATTTTTTTTATTATCAAAAAAGGCCCTATCAGAGCGTCCTGGAGCTATCACATACAATCAATGGAATGATGGTCATGAGGGACCAAGAGTTTTTATAAAGTTATACTAGCTTATCCTATCTGACCCATAATGTTTTGAGTTTTTTTTTGATGTTATCTTGTGGTATGAATGTAATGTCAAAAAACTTAAAAAAAAGAAGAAGTTCTTGACCTTTGATTTATTTGGGATAGTTCTATTTTGACTGTTATTTTGGATAGTCAACATGGTGGCTTAGTGGTATCTATTGTATTTAGATACGAGATTTAGTAGCTTTGGCGGTAGAGAAGACACAAGGTAAGGCCTTCGTATGTATTGGTTTTTATGTCTATGTAAACTGATTATATATCTCAATATAATGTGCAATTTTCTTGTGGAAAAAAAAACTTCTCTAAATACAATATTTACACAAGTGGGTAAAAGTTGTGTAATATCTTCAAAATAAGTTATTTTCGTCATATATTTCTTTCTCATGGCTTGTGCACAAAACTTTAACTTATTCTTCTTATTATAATGATGGTATTATTTTATTTAATTTATTAATTTTTCACATTTAACATATCAACTTGCTAATTAAAAATATTTCATTAATTTTAATGTACAAAACAATTAGAATCAAGAAATATGCATAATAAGATAATGCAATGTATGTATAATAAGACAATGCAATGTATTTTTATGGCATGTTAAAATATTGAAATTAAAATATTTATTATTATTATAATTAAGTGTTTTTTTATTATTATAATGTATTTTTTTTTAAATCTTATTAAAAATAAAAAAATAAACAAAGTGAATATCAAGATAAAAATAAAATAAAATAAATTACAAAAAAATTAAAAAAAATAGTAAATTAAATTTAACTAAATAGTAAAATTTTAAATTTAAATTTAAAGCCAATAATTTTGATAAAACTTTGCAATAACTAAATTAAAATAATATTGGAAAAGGGAATGTTGAAAATAATTGAAGATGGATACTTCAAAGAAATGGTGTATTTTTTTCGGATGTTGATTTGGGTTGGATTTTTTTTAAACCATGTGAAGGTGTTAGACTTGAACTTAAATTTCATATTAGAGATGAATGTTTTCTTTTTTTTCTCATAGCATGTAATTCTTTTTTCATGAAAGAAAAAAAATTAGTTAACGAAATATAACTATGTAAATATAATTGCACAACCACATTATTAATAGTGGTTGATATATGTTGATCGCGGCTTTTATTTTCTAAAGTGGATAAAGGTGTTGATCGACATATATCAACCAATTTTAATAATGTGGTTGTGCTAGTTTCATATTATTTCATAATTTGAATGAAAGGGATGTTGAATTTGTAGACAAAATGCTAGCATGTTGACCTCCTTCTTAAACTGGATTTTGATCTTAGAGAATAATACTTCGAATTTTTATTGTAAAGGATTGCATCTTATCTTCCATTTGAACTACAATACCAACATAAATAGTGTGAAGCCTATTTTAGTTGCACTTCTCAAAGAAACATAATTTGTTGTAAAGAAGAAATTAGATTTAATGAGTTAGGAAAGTATAAAACTGAGAAAAAATAAGTCATTTTATGGGTAAAGAGCATAGAGTACACGATTAGGAAAAACAATGAACAATCATAGTAAGATAATCATTGATCCAAAAGTTTATTCATGTTTTGGAATAAGAGACAAAAAGATGCACTAAAGCAATTTCGTGATATTATACAAAATATTACACTATTAAATTGATATTGGAGGAGTTTAGCCCTAGATTGGAGAGGGTAGAGACACATTCTTTTCAAAATCTCAAGTTAGACCTATTTGAGCATGATTATATATTGTCACGCTAAAAAAGTGGTTTTCACCTAGATTGGATTGAAATTCAGAGTCTCGCTATTATTACATCCAATCCTTAAATGGAGAATCTCTGGAGAGATTAATCAAGTTGCAGAAGAAGAAATGTGGAATGAAATAGAGAGACATTCAGGCTATTATGGCAATAAAGGAGTTATACATTTTATAGCCTATAATCTCAAGGAATCATGCAAATATGAACAACCATAGGTTTGAATAATGAAGAAGAAATTTGTTGGACTATTCCATTTTCTATTTTCACCAAGCACTGAAATAGCATAAAAACAGAAAGAGAAGTAACTCCACACCTTGAGAATGAGAGATAAGAATGAATCGGAAGCATCTTCGACGGGGTAACCTCGTTTTACAATATAACAAATGCAAAAGCTGAGATGATCTCTAAAACTAGGTCTACATGGTATATATAGGAGACAAAGGGTACAATTACAATTAAAGGGTCTAGCCAACCATTAAAGGGCCTACCCAACCAATAAAGAAAACACTAATATAACAATAGAAATGTACTAAATCAATATCTAGGGCTTAACATGCCCCTCTGCTTCAAATAAGTGTTTCTATCAACACTTGATTAGCTGTGAATGTTTTTGCATGAAGAATTGATCTTCCCATGTCACCTCTTCTATTGTTAGGTTCTTCCACTTGATTAGGTACTTAGTAACTGTTCAATTTTCACCTCTTCATTGTTAGAATTTTCCCACTCTGATTAGGTACTTAGTAACTGCTCACTTTGTAGTTGTTGATCCATGTTTCAAGGACTCCGTTTCATCTCTATTGTGATTTTACCTTCTTCATTAATTTATAGTATAATAGTTGAGACTATTATATTGTCATCAATTACCTCATTTAAGCAAGAAACATGGAAGATTAGATGTACATGTGAAGACGGACAACTCCATTTTGTAAGTCATACTTCCAATCCTCCGCAACAACTTAGGGACCGTAATAATTGGGTGCTAATTTATTGTCCTTCTTTTGTTACTTGAGTGACATCTATTTGTATAGTTGTAGCCGTAGAAATTCTGAATACCTCACTTCAAATTCACTTTTTCTACGATGTTGATATGCTTTTCATTTCATCCTATTTTGTGCTATAAAAAAGTTTTCTTTCAATAGTTGGAGAAATTCTCATTGGTACTCTATGTGGTCCTCCACTACTTGAACCCTTTAAATCCCTTTCAAGGGTGATGTAATGAATGGAGGATGATAAACTACAAAGTGTCATAAATGGGACACTTTATGAAGTATGGAAGGATGTGTTGTACCACCATTTTTCCAAGGGAAACCACTTGACCATCGGTAATTCTATTATCATATGCAAATCAACGAAGACAACCTCCTAGACATTTATTCACAATCTCAATTTTCCCATCGGATTGACGATGATAAGAGGATTTTTGAGCCAATTGAGTACCCAAAAAAGAAAATAATCCAATCCAATCCAAAAGTTACCAGTGAAAATTGGATCTTGGAGATTCCATGTAGCTTCTGAACTATTTCTACAAATGTTGTAGCTATTGTACCTGCTTTAAAAGGATGAGAAATAGATACAAAAATGGGCATACTTTGTGAGTGGATCCACCACTACCATGATGACATTCTTTCCTTTAGATTTTGGTAGACCTGTAATAAAATCCATTGAGACACCTTCCCAGTGCTACCTTGGTATTGCTAATGGTCTTGATAGTCTCTCCCTTATTTTGTTGTCAAACCAAACATTCAACCACAAACTTTTGAACATCAGTTTTAAGACCTTCCCATAAAAATTCCTTCTTGATGCCGTGGTAAATTTTTAGGAACCATGAATGTCCTCCTATTATGAGAAGTGTGCAATTCCAAAAGGACGTTCTATTTGATTTGGTAATTATTACATAAATATAAGTGATCCTAATACCACAATGAATGGTTATTCCACACAAATTTATCTAATGCACTCAGATCCTCTTGTAGTTGTTGAGTAAATTTTCAAACCTTTTGATATTGTTTCCATTCTATCCTTGCTTCTTCCACCCAATTAGATTGCAGAATGGAAATGGCATAAAGTAAGTCCTCCACATCTTCTTTTTTCCTTGAAATTGCATCTACCACCACCTTTTTTTTCACTTTTTGTAGATAATTTCAAATCCATAAACTACAACCTTTGTTACCCATTTTTGTTTGTCTTCTAAACATAATCATTGTTTGAAGAAGTAATTCAAACTATCATGCTTTGTTTTTCTTCCTATTAGGTAAGAGCACCATTTCTTAATTGCATGTAGTATGACCAACATTTCCTTTTCATGCAAGGGGCCTTCCTTCTTGCATTAAAACTACACCAATTCCATGCACTGAGGCATGCCACTCCATAATAAATATTTTTTTGAAGTCAGGCATGGTTAGGATAGAAGTTGTACACATAGCCTCCTTAAGTTTTTCAAAAGATTTGGTTGCTTCTTGAGTCCAAGAAAATCCCTCCTTTTTCAATAACATAGTTAGAGGTGCTTCTATTTGACCATAATTCTTGACAAATTTTTGGTAATATCCTGTCACTCCTAATAATCTTCTAAGATTCTTCAAGGTTTTGGGAATTGGCCATTTCATCATAGATTTAATTTTGTTAGGGTCCACTTTAACGCCTTCATGAGATACAATATGACCCAAATATTCCACTTCCTAAACTCCAAAGACACACTTGGAAGGATTTTCATATAGTTGTTGTTCCTCCAATAATTTTAAGACCATGTCAACATGTTATACATCCTCTTCCCAAGAGTTTTTATAGATTAGTATATCATACAAAAATACTCACACAATTTTTTTGAGGAAGGGTTTGAAAATTGAATTCACCAAGCCTTGAAATGTGGAAGGTGCATTAGTAAGGCCAAATGACATCACCAAAAACTCATAGTGACCTTCATGTGTTCTAAAGGTTGTTTTGGGGATGTCTTCTTGCCTAATTTTGATTTGATGATATCTATAATGAAGATCCAACTTGGTAAAGAGCATTTCTCCCTGCAGTTAATCTAATAATTCATTAATGACACAAATATGAAACTTATTTTTAATGGTCATCTTGTTGAGTTCTCTATAATCTGGTCACATACGCCATGAACTTTCCTTTTTGTAAACCATCATCACTGATGAAGAGAAATCACTTTTACTAGCACATTGGTTAGGTTCAATGATGTCAAACTCTAACATTTCTTCAACCATACACTCAATCTCACTCTTTTGTGCATATGGATACCTGTAAGGTATGATGTTTGGTGGTACACTTCCTGGTCACAAATGAATAACATGGTCATGATCTCAAGCAAGTGTAAGACCTTTAGGCATCTCTCCAAATACCTTAAAATGATCATTGATAACGTTTTGGAGATCCATGGTAATGGAGGGTCTAGATGTCTAAACATTTAGTGAGCACAATTGCCCAATTACACCATGGTACCCCTTTTTTAGAAAATTTGTCATGTTGCTAGAGCTTATCACTTTAGAGGTTTTCCCTTGGATACCTTTCAGTTCAATTTTCTTGCCTTTCGAGGAAAATGTCATGAAAATTTCTAGAAAACTACGAGTCGTTATTCCTAATGATTGTAACCATTGGATCCCTAATACAACAACATCACCACCCAATTGGATTGGAATTATTGGATTGTCCAATAAATACTCCCCCATAGTGAGATTAATACTATGGCACTTCCTTGAACAATTTATTGTAACTCCATCTATAATCATTACTTGAAACTATGGTCCTAGATATATAAAGCAATTGAGAAGTTTAGATAACTCGTAATTAATGAAGTTATGGGTACTACCAAAATAAATCAATATTGTTACCTTTTTCTTTTTGATATATCCATCTATCTTGAGAGTTTAAAAAGTGTTGATGCTAGCCAACGCATGACAAGATATGGTTGGAGTAGTATCTTCTAGTTCTAGATCTTGCAAATGTTCCAGTTGTTGATCTTTGTCCTCTTCACAATATATGTAGAATAATTTCCTCTCGTTGCACGTATTCCCTCTCAGATACCTAATACTTGGGATTATG